>APFE030775319.1:174668-234721 GCA_000404065.3 Pinus taeda
GGCTCCGCCCCCCCTCTAACCCCCCGGTTCACTACGTAGGTTAGTCGTGGAAAGAATATAACACAACCCAACAGAGATAAGGAGTAAGCGAAAGCTATAGGCAGGCTTCTTTACCTTTTATTTAATCTATTGGTCATAGAAAAAGTAGAGAATGCTTTAAACTATTGTTCTAGACTTAGATACTAGTCTAGGGGTTTAAGTGTTTATCCGTAGACACTAAAGCTTCCCAAAACACACCCAGGTACTCGACTATTATGGGAGCTTCTCGCTTCATTTCATGCTTAATACTTTCCATGACCTGGTATGGAGAAATGAAAACCTAGTTTGGGGAAAAAACAGATTATGCTTATCAAAATCCCCACGTTCTTATAGTGTGAATTTCTCATAGTCTGAAATGATCTTTGAATATTTACAAACATCCCAAACCCAAATTTTAATAGCTTGAGTGTTGTTCATGAAAAAGGCTAAGTAATGCATCTAGGCTCATGTCCCTTGAAAATGAGAGCATTTCTGACAATTCTATCTTGAATGGCTAAATAATTCGGATCAAATAGCATGACATTAGTGATCAAGGTGCCAGTTCATTATGAATCTGAGGCTTAACTGTGATTGCTATTCTGCCTCCTATGTTCTACATTTTGCATTTACGAGTAAGTTAGATGAAATATCCACAGCGACTAGGTTCACATTGAGCTTACCAACATGCCAACACCTTCACCAATGACAAACTCATCACAATATTTGTCCCATGGTCTGGAAGTTGTTTGCGGGTCATCATCCCTCTGTGAAAGGGCTCTACAAGAAATAAATCTACCCACGCCTATAGGAAAAATTGAAGCATATGTGCCATCTGCAAGCATGATATCTGCTTCACCTCTGTGAATATGATTTGCAGTTGCACATTGGTGAGCACCAGTATTGCAGCAATAATGCTGCAACTCCTGGGCTTCCTACTTTACTTTTATCAACCCGGTAGTTCGTAACAAACTTGGAAGCGACGGTGTTGTATGCACAAGTACTAGTTCCTACTGCAGGCTGTCACTTGGTCAGCTGGCGTAAGATCACTAGGAGTTCAAGCCAACTTCTATGGATTCTAGAAGAAGCTCTATATGTGATGAAAGGAAGGAAAGCTTACTCTACAGAGGCTACTCTACTTGCAGAAAGGAAAAGAAGACTGAAATGTAAAGTAAACCTAGCAAACCCTACTTAACCAACTAATCCTACTTTTGCAGAAAGAGAGATGAAAAATCAGGAAATGAATGCCATTACCTACTCAGGAAGTAAACAAAATCTACTCAAGCTATTTCTAGAAGTAAATGAGAAAAAAACAACTTTTTGGATTTTTATGTATTTTTATGTGAAATTATCATGCATGTAATTTATTTGATTGTGAATGTGGCAGCGATTAGGTGGCGATGGAGGGTGGTTTTGGGACTTGAGAAGATATAGGATGGTGTGGATGTGTCCTGGAAGGTCTCAGGTGGCCTTCTGGAGGCTTTTCCCGCAATCGGACTTCAAAAAGAAGCCTACAGGAAAATCTACAGGAGGTTGCAGGGGATCTACAGGAGGTCTGTAGGAGGTCTACAAGAGGATGCCGAGAGAAATTTTGGAGGTTTTGAAGGTGTGAGAGTGGGTGGAAAGGGTAGTTGAAGGTTGGGATGATGTGTTAAGGCACCTAGGGGTCAACAAGGATTTCTAGGAGAGGAAAAGATGGTCGGGAGAGAGGAAGAGATCCTATGGAAAAGCACAGAAAACTAAGGCAAATTTGAGGTGAACTTTGGGCGACTTGTAGGGAATAGATCAGGGAGAGAATGTGATGGATGGTAGGCTGACATGATGTGAGAAGAGATTTTCTGCAAAAGAACTAAAAGTCAAACAATGAAATCAGGCAAGCAAGGAAACTAAGTACATCAAAAACAAAATTTTGCATCAAGCTAATCTAGATTATGAGCTATGGAAATAAATGCTGAAAAATGCTATAATGAGAGAAAGCATGGAAGGAAACTTATTGCAAGACAGAAATGAGCATGGTGAAAGAGAATTAAAGAAAAGAATTAACCTTCTAACAAACTGCAACACTAGAAATCCTATGGACAAGGCAATTATGTGTTTTTTTGTGGCAGCAAGAGGGTTTTGGCCTTAGTTCATGGTCCCAAAGGGAGGAAAGGAGGCCAAGGATCTATTGATGGCATTTTTGTATCTTCTTTCTATCACTATTCACCCTGCTATAGAAAACTCAAATGGAAACAACCTTCTAAATTACCAAAAGCAACCTATTCTTAACCAAGAAAGAAATTTATCTAACAACAACTAATCCATAAACTGAAACAAAACATATAAATATAAATAAGAGGAGCTTGGCTGCTTGGATTGGGACCTAATCCAAGAGCTTTAGTCCTTTGAGGTAACTCATTGCTATCTCAAAAAGGATCTCATCTTTATTATCAAAATAATAATAGGATTACATGAAATTGTCAACAAAAGTAAGCTCAGAGTTGAGCAGAGCAAAGCTGCAACAAAAATTCGAAAATTTGACTAACTTCCTAATGAGGCCCTAGGCCTTTCTACTTATACCACTGAATCTCCCAACATCTTCCTTAAAATAAGGGAGGCTTGGCTCTCAAAACTCGAGATAAACATAAGTTATCCTCCACTTGCTCAACTGCCTCCTAGTGCATTGATTTGGTTGTTTGTTCTCCGAGCTGCATGATGGAGAATTCGAAGTGGGGAGTCATAAATGAGGGGGATACCCTCCTATAAATCCTCTCCTTTGTCTACTTTGAATTATTGTTGCTAATTGTCCATTAAATATTTGACTTTGTCTTCAAAATTCAACAAAAAATTGCATTAAACACATATCAGGCTCCATGGCAACATAACCAACCCAACTCACTCCATAAGCATAAATATAATAAAAGAACATGCAATAAGCTAAGAGAATGGTTGATTAAACTATGTTAGGAGGAAAAATGAGCCCATATAATTAACCATTTATGGGGCTCATCATCACCCCCTATTGAAGGTGTTGCTCATCCTCTGAGCAACTTAGTCCATCTCCTCATCTTTGATGGTCTTGATGGCCTCCCTAACATCCCATGCTTCTAATGTGAGCTCCTCTTATCTATCATGGAATCCTTTCTTTTTGTCCACGTCTTCCCACTGTTGTTGCTCTTCTTCCTCTTTTCTGCCTTCTAGCATGCCTAGCAGCAGTGGGGGACTCAATTTGAGGCCAATCCAATTGACCTTCAAATTCTGCATAGAGCGCTTGTACAGTGGCACTCTCCTTAATGCTTCTTTCATCCTTGTTGGGGAGTGATACTCCCTGATTTGCAAACTGTGTGGTAGGGTGTTCCACCTCCTCATACAAACATGAATACAGTCATCCCCAAGTAACCTTTCCATGTCCTCAAATTGTGTAATGGCCTGAGCTTGATCATTGATATACTTAGAGGAAATTTGAGGATTACTTACAAGCAACTAGTGTGTGATGATGAGAGCCATGGGATCTGATGGATCTGCTCTGATCATTAGGGGCTCATTATACTCCTTTATCATCAACTTCCTTATCTCTATTGCACTTAATTCCTCATGATTCATCCATGATGCCATGCCCATTAGTTGTAGGTCCCCTAGCCTAGCATTAGGGTCCCACACATTCATGTCGGTGAGGGCCATGTTATGCAAATAGAACTCTGCTATTTTTTCCTTGTCTTTTGATGAACTTTGGTCACATAGGTCCATAAACTGTCTGTAATCTTGGAAAGGCATTGTGCCTCTCTGTGCCAAATTCTTTATATGAAACTGCAGCCATTGGTCCTTGAGGTATAATCTATATGATTTTGCTAGTGTTCTGCATTGCAGTGCCTCCATGGACCAGCTGGCCATGCATTCCAATTGTGTCTCTTTTTCTTGCAGCTGTCCTTTTAGCAATTCATTTTCTGTTTGAAGGTGAGTTCTTGCGATTACTTCTCTATGTCTGACAACACCTAGTTCTCTGCGCATTTCTCTGAGTTGATTCTCCATATGGCCAATATCCTCAACTCTCTTCGATTTGGCGATTTGCATCCACCTATGGATTCTTATTCTTTCTTTCTCCAACTTAAAGAAAAGTGGGATAAATTTTTGTCGAATGATTCTTCCCCCCTCAAGAAGATTGTAGTAAGAGCCCAAACTAGGCTGGTGGTCAGGTTGTTGAGCCTTTGTTGCTTCCTCCTTCCCCTACGACTATCCTTCTAGTCTTTTTTCAAGTTTTTCGGTCTCTTGTAGTCTTGACAGGGTCTCCTGTAGAACAGTCGTTGCCTCCTGTAGGACTGTTTTTGAGTCCTGTAGTTCTACTTTTTCCTTCCATGTGGGAGAACTAGGAGTCCCCCTTTCATAAGTGATAGGTGCCTTGGAAGGGGATTCCTTCCCTTAGGCAGAGGGTGAATCTTCAATAACAATGGGCACTTTAGAAGAAGGTTGGGGTTTCCCTTGTTTGATCCTTGTGCTCTTCCTAGCCCTAAAATACATTGAGGTCTATCTCTTCCTCTTTTGTTTGGTTTAATTGGGGTGCTGAGGGCAGTGAGAGCAGCTGTTGCCTCTCTTTCTAAGGTCTTAGGGGAAACCTCTGTCTTTTCTGCCCCTTTTCTCCTCCTGTCTTTTTCTCTGTCTCTGTTGGTTTTGTTTCCTATTGTTCTGTTTTGGTTTCTTCCTTCTTCCCTTACTATTCATCAGTTTCTTCCCCTTCTCCCCCTTGCTGCTCCTCCTCCCCACTATCAGAAGGAGTGATATCATATGTGAGGGCCTTTATGTCATCTTTTGTTGTCATGTTTCGAAAAATATCCCACGCTATGGGGATTGTGAGGGTATGGAGGGCTTTTTCCACTAACATTTTAATCAACCCATGGTGAGCCAGCTGATCTGGACCTCCTGCCTTCAACTTAATGTTGAAGTCTACGAGGGATTCCAGGAGAAAATAGGGGATGCTGAGTTTCTGGGGGGTTGGAGTGTCCATGCCATTTCTCAGCTCATGGAGAAGTCTAAAATGGTAGCCATAGCCTATGATATACCTCCCTTCACAAGAAATATATTTCATGATTTGGTAATTGAACTCATCCCAAGGGTAGGTATGCTTGTCCTTCTAATTCCATTTTTGTCTTCTACAGGATGTTCATTGTTTTGGAAGAAGTTTTTCTTGGTAGACTGTCCAATTAGCTTTTCATCTTTGCTCCAAGGTAATCCAAGAGGAAGGATGGTAACCCTAGTGATAAATTCTGGGGTGATTTCCATGGAGAGACCTCTAAAAGTAACAGTGGCGTGGGTCCTTGAGTGAGGGACTAAAGAAAGAGCAAATTCCTGAGCAACTTCTTCATCAAACCCTTAGAATTTCTCAAAAAATGGCATCCAATTTGCTCTGGTAAATATGGCTACTACCAGGGGATGTTCACGGAGCCTAGTTGAATTTGTGGGCTCCTTCCTCATGAATCCCCCTGTCATTTTTCTTATACTCCTTTTGAACACCAAATGATGGAGACAAGATTTTTGTAGAAAATAGGAAAACAGAATAAAACTTATTTTTTTTTAAGAAAACAAGCAGAATTTTTTTATGTAATTCCTCTTCTTCTATGGACTTAATTCCTCCTCAAAATTATATCATTCCTTGCACATATTGATAATCAAGGCGAGTATGCACAGAACCTACCTCCTCAAGCTAGAAATCGAGCAAAAACCCCGTGTTTTTTCCTTAAAAACAACTTACTGCCCCTCCGGTAGAACTGCTTCTAGGTGCTCCTATAGAACCTGTAAGTGCTCTTGTAGAACACTGATAGCGGGAGGATGGATAAAAATGATGGAGAACTATGGTTTCGAGGCTATGGGGGTGACAAATAGCTTGCTACAACTAAGTGGATGAGGATGAAATGAAAGAAAAGGTGGTGAAGGAGCTTCTAGGAGTACTTATTTCTTCTTTTAGATATTTCCGGTGAGGGGGTGAGCTGGCAAAAAATGTACGTTGCCATATTTGGATTATTAGTCCCCACTCGCCTTGTCATCGTGCTTTCTTTCTGTAATCACCTCCCATCATTGCATCGGAGTTTTCAAACCCTCCACTACCTGTCCTTGGGATTTCTCTCTGAGTTTGACTACATGCACATGTGGTAGCATCTTCAGATGAGCGCAGTCAACTGGATGAGGGTGGCCAGTTAACTAGCCACTTTTTCTCATTCAACCCTAACGATCTCATTTGCTTATGCATATTTTTCAATTACACCAATGCAAGAGAGGAGTGGGTTAGTCACTTACCTGTGAGTCGAATATATGTGTTGTGAGGCATTTTGGCTCCTTTTGTTGCTGCATGCTTGTATTTCCTCTACTACATGCCTGTATTTCCTTTGATGCATGCTTTCTACTTTCTGATGTGTCGCTGGTTATTTTGTGCAGGTATCCTCTGGCTGGATCTAGCTTCAAATTTCTCCTTCAATCCCATGGTTGCACTTCTTTTGCTGTTGTCACTTGATTTTAATGCGACTAGATGCAATAGGAATTCCTACAGGAGCTCCTGTAGCTACTTCTCCCTTTAAAATTTTAGTTGATTTTTTGTGCTGGGAGCTGTGAGGATGATGCCAAAGATGCTGATGGAGATGGAGAGGTACTTGGTAAGCTGCAGGTGAGATTTGAGGTGCTGCTCCCTTTATATTTTGTTTTTTTTTTAAACTGGTTTCTGTGTTTTTTCGATAGGAAGGAAAAAAATTGATGATGATGAGGTGGTGTAGGAGTGGTATGGATGGCAAGGAGGGTGGATCGCTATAGGAGGGTCTACATGCTCTTCATGAAACTTCCAAACCCCTCAAACTGCTTACTGGAACCATTTCTAGCTCTCTATGATTTCTACAGGAGCCTCCTATAGAAATCATAGAGAGCTAGAAATGGTTCCAGTAAGCAGTTTGAGGGGTTGGGAAGTTTCATGAAGAGCATGTAGACCCTCCTCCTGTAGAAAACACAAGGCCTCCTGTAGAACACACAGTTTCCAAAAAAAGAACACAGTGGGGTGGAAGAAAGGTCAGAAATGATGGAGAAGAGTGTGGAGGAGATGAAATAGGCTTTGTGGCATCTTCTCTTGCTCCCTGTGGTCCCCCTCCAACCTGCAATGCACATTAAAATTCAATTTTCTTTTTCTTCTTTTCTCTGTTTTTTTTTTGGAATGACAACTAGGGCGCCTCAAGGAGGTTTTCACCCTGATTGCCTACCCTGGGTACCTCCAAGGGAGGTTTTCACCTAGGGATCTTATTCTTTTTTTCTTTTTTGCATCACTAGGCCGCCTCAGAAGAGTTTTTCAACCCAATGATAGGACTCAAGCACCTCATGGAGGCCTTCACTTGAGTCCTTATTATTTTTTCCTTTTTTTCTCTATTTCTTTAGTGTGTGGAGGCTGAGACATGCCCCACTACCATCACTGTTTTATTCAGATCTTCAATGAACTCTCCCTTGGAGAGGGGCTTCTTGTAAATTTTCAACCTATGTCCATTGACAAGCATGGGGATGGCTTCTTCATCAATGGTTCTGATTAGAACTAAACCATTGTCATTGCATTTTTCCACAGTGTAGGGTCCCAACCATCTTGTGCTCAACTTGCCCTTGAAGTCTTTATACCTTTAATCATAGAGTAGTGCCCAATCTCCCTCTTGGAATTGCTTCTTCTTGATATTTTTATCATTCCATATCTTCGTCTGAAGTTGAACTACCTCCGTGTGGAGAAGGGCATGCAATATTTGTTCATCCAATCTATTGAGCTGGAGTAGTCTTTCCTTCTATGCATGGTTGAGGTCTAGGTCCAACTAAGCTACCATCCTTAATGTATTGTATTCAAATTCTATTGACAACAAATCCTTCTTCCCATAGACCAATTCATAGGGTGTGAACCCTGTGGTGGTCTTCCATGTTGTGTTGTAGGCCCAGGTGGCCTCAACTAATCGGTCTGCCCAATCTTTTCTGCTACCGCTCACTACCTTGGTCAGAATTCCTTCTAAAGCTCTGATAGTGACTTCTACCTACCCATTGGCTTGTGGATGGTAAGGGGTGGAAGTCCTGTGCTTGATTTTATGATGTGTGAGCAAGTCTTCAATGAAATTGGATGTGAACTGACTGCCTTGATCTGTGACCAGTTCTCTTGGATACCCGAACTTATAGAATATGTTTTCTCTCAAAAATTCAGCTACTTTTTCCTCTGTTGTTGCTTTGATTGCTTTTGTTTCTGCCCATTTTGTCAGATAATCGGTCCACACAATGATGTATTTCTTCTGTTTTGAAGGAGGGTTGATAGGACCCACAAAGTCCATGCCCCACCTCTCAAATGGCTCAAAGGTCACTTGAGGTTGCATGGGCATCTCATCCTTTGGAGTAGGTTTTCCCATCCTTTGACACTGATCACATTGGATGGTGTATCTCCTCACATCTTGATGAAGAGTGGGCCAATAGTAGCGTGCTTGCAATATTTTGAAGGTAGTCCTCTTTGCTGCAAAATGGCCTCCACAAGGCCCATCATGACAGGTCAGGAGAATTTCAAAGACTTCCTCCTCCCTGACACATCTTCTCAAGATCTAATCTGGGCCAAGTTTGAAAAGATTGCCCCCAATCCAGGTGAAAGGAGTGCTTTTCCTCACAATCTTACTCTTCTCCTTTGAGGACAGGTGTGGTGGAAACTGTGCTGAAACCAAGTAGTTTGCTATATCAGCAAACCATGGAGAGAGTACTGAGATAACAAATAGGTGTTCATCTGGAATTTGATCATCCACCATTCTTTCTTCATCTGCAGGAAAATTTACTCTAGAAAAAAGGCAACAACAACATTTTCTTTACCAGGCTTATCAACAATGGGCAAATCAAACTACTGCAGTAAAAGCAACCATCTAATAATGCAAGCATTTACTTTCGATTTGTTCATTAAATATCTGATTGCAGCATGATCAATGTGCACAAAGGTTTGATAGCCTGTGATATAATGTCTGAATTTGTTTAAGGAATGCACCATAGCTAGGAGTTCCTTCTCGGTTACTGTGTAGTTTAAGTCTTCCCTCGATAAATTTTTGCTTATAAAGTATATGGCATAAGGTAATTTTTCATCAATTTGTCCTAAGGCTGCTCCTATTTCTTTGTTCGAGGCATCTGTGTGAATGTGGAAAGGTAGGGCCCAATTTGGGCCTCTCAAAATTAGGGCGGTCACAAGTTTGCTTTTCAAGGTATCTAGGGCTTCTTGACAGTTATCAGTCCATATAAATTCGACATCTTTTCCTAAAAGACCAAAAAACGGAGAGGCTAACTTGTTGAAATATATAATGATTCTTCTGTAATATCCAGCTAAGCCTAGGAAACTTCTGACATTTCTCACCTTTTGAGGAGGTGGGACCCTTTGGATGATGGCAACTTTGTTGGGGTCCACTTGTAGTCCTTGTTGAGATATTGCATGACCAAGCACGGTCCTTTCAGTCATAAAAAATTCACATTTTTCCGGATTAAGGGACAGGCTTATTTCAATACACTTGTCCAAGACATTTCCTAGGTTAGATAAAGCTTCCTGAAAGTTAGAACCATAAGGAGTGAAATCATCCATATATATTTCCATTGCATCATGAACCTGTTCAGAAAATATACTCAATATTGCTCTCTGAAAAGTGGCTGGAGTATTGCAAAAACCAAAGGGAAGGACCCGATATGCAAAGTTACCCCAACGATAAGTGAAAGTGGTCTTATCTTGGCCTTCTGGGTTGATTTGGTTCTGGTGGTATCTGCTAAACCCATCCAGGAAGGAGAAAAAAGTTTTCCCCACCAGACCATCTAACACTTGATCTATGAAAGGCAAAGGAAAATGGTCCTTTTTAATGGCTTTGTTCAATTCTCGATAATCGACACAGATTCTCCAATTACCATTTTTCTTTGGCACTAGCACCAAAGGAAAGACCCATTCACTATCAGAGATGGGGTAGATGAATCCTGCATCAAGTAATTTTTGCAATTCTTCCTTAACAATGTCTTTAAGGGCTGGATTCATCCTCCTTTGAGGCTTCCTGACTGGCTTGCAATCTTCCTTAATGCATATATGATGAGTGCATACTGAAGGGTGCACTCCCTTCATCTCCCTATAACTCCAGGCGAAGGCATCTAAACGCTTCCTCAATAATCTACATAGCTCATTCTCCTGGGAAGTGGATAGGGATGGATTGATTTTCAAGGTTATGTCTGGGCCAAACTCTATATTCTTAACATGGAGAGAGGTCAGGTCGGCGACACAGAGGTCAGTTAAGGGATTGTTTTGGGTTTCTTTCACTATGTCCTCTAATGGCAAGGCACTGGGGGTTGGATTCTGAATTAAATTTTCAATGATATCATCCTCATCTTGCGGTTTCCCCCCCATGGCAGTTTCTAATGCACAAAGTGGTGCAGAATAGACTTCATCCTCATCCTCCTCCTCCAACCAAAGAGGTAGATCATGTTCTGGCAAGGGTTGGATAGGAGGGTATAGGAATAACTGTTTAGACGTATTCCCATTCTTGATAGTCATGTTCCCATCACGACAGCTGATATAGGCATTGACAGTAGCCAACCAGGGTCTTCCTAGGATGAGAGGATACCCAGTGAGCTTTGCCTTCAGTTAGAGAACCAAGAAATCAGTAGGGTACTCCCAAGAATCAATGGAGACCATCACATCTTCCACAATCCCCTCAGGGGTCACGGTGGAGCGGTCTGCTAGCTGCAATACTGTCGTGGTCTTCCTCAAGGAGCCTTGAAGGTTGAGTTTGAGCATGGTATCCTTTGTCATCACATTAATGGCAACTCCCAGATCAATCAAGGTGTGTGGGATCATGGTGCCATTGATGTGGACATCAACTACTAGGCTTCCAAGGTCCAGATATTTCAGACAGATTACCTACCCCAACATCAGGTCGGACAGTTGTCTTATGACGTTGATAGTTAGGGCATCTCTCTTGTGCCTACTTGGATGCCTAAAGCACTTCTCTTTGATCAACCGAGTCTATATAGGCACATCTTTTATGGCTTGGAGAAGTGGTATCTTTACACATAACTGTTTCAATTCTCCCAGAAGTTTAGTTTATTTTGGGGTGGGCTGTGTTGTCCTGGATAGTCTCTTAGGAAAGGGTGGAATTGCTTTAGGTTCACTTTCCTTTTTATCCTCCTCAACCTCCCTACGGGGAGGCTGGCTATCTGGGAGAACCTTCCCAGATCGCAAGTTAATCTCCTGAATCTCCACAGCATAAGTTGGGCATGATGGTTCCCCACTATACTTGTTGAGCCTGTCTGTTGTTCGGGTTCGGGTTCGGCTGGGCAGGAATTTAGGGTTGCCTTGGTGGAGCAGGAGGCAATGGTTGTGGTTGAGCAGGTGGTGGAGGAAAAAGAGAGGGAGGAGAGTTGTTCTGGGGCCTCCACCCCTGATGAGATGCATTCCACTGAGGTTGTGGCTGAGCATAGGATTGGAATGAATGAGCAGCTAGTTGGGCATGGTATTGAGATGGAAAAGACCAAGGAGGCGGCGTGGATGAGGAAGGATGAGCAGGAGGGCCCCACGAAGGTATGGAAGTGACTTGATTGGGGTTTTAGTATGCCTCTGACGTCCCTTACATCCCCGCTGGTATGGTATGGGTCCATGCGGTTTCCTTTGGTTCATGAAATAGAGTGGTTCAGTGGCTCCTTCGGCCCCTTGGTATACAGCTTTAAGTCCGGGCAAGGAAGGGCACTTGTCTGTAGAATGATATTCTTCATAGACTGAACAAACCTCTATAAATTTCAATGGGCATTTGTTCCTACGATGCCTCCTAGTGCACCTAGGACAAAAAATGGCCAAAGCCCTCTCTGCTTCTTCTTGTTTCCTTTTTATATGCAAGGTATCCATTTGCATGGCAAGAGTCTGCAGCATCTCACTCTTGAAGTCTTCCAGCATGTTTCCAAGTTCACCTTCGATGGATGAATTGGATGAGGAGGTACTGGCTATGGGTTGACTCCCCCTACCTCTCTTTTTGGCTGCTCTAGAATGGTTTCTAAAGATAGTCTTTATGTCCTCATAAGGTAGTTGGTAGATGTCTCCCCTGGCTAGTGAATGGAGGTTGTCTAGAAGGTCTTCCAGAATTCCCCTGAGTAGGACCAACTTCAGAGATTGAGGGTCAAGTGTGCATCTGGCCCTTTTGTAACTGAGCTGGAACCTCTCTTCATAATCTTCCAAGGATTCATCACTTCCCATGGTCATTCGGAAGATTTCTTCCTTGGTATCTTTTGACCTACAGTAATCTCGGTATTTTTTGTTAAAGGCCTGTTGCATCTGAGCCTAAGTTTTGATGCTATTGCCAGGTAACCCCATGAACCAGCACAATGCTGCATCCTTGAGAGTAGAAGGAAATAGTTTCAACTTTTTCTCATCTTCTGCATGGTCATAGGTTCGACAGATGATAGCAAACTCAAACAAGAAGGTGTCAGGATCTTCTGTGGTCAAACCATGGAAGTGAGATAGGGCTAAGAGACTTATATTCTTCATTTTGGTGTCCCCATTGGTCTCCCGGATGGAAAGGTACCCTCTATTCTTTCTCCATTCCCCCTAGCATTTATGTTTTCAGCCATTGTCTCAGGAGGGATGTTTTCTTCTTCTTCTTCCCCTATAGGTTCTTCAAATATCTTTGGTTGTTCACCTAAAGGTTCTTCTTGATCACTGCCACCGAAGAAGAGAGAAGGTTGGCTATGTGATGTAGTGGGGGTGTTGGGCAAGAATTTACTTGAATTATCTCTGTTCTTACGAGGCATGAAAGGAAATATTTTTGGTTGGTTTTTATTTTTTCACTGCTTGTACCTACAAAACTGAAATTGCTTGAATAAACAAATTGCAACTAATTGAAATGAACTTGCTGAAATGAAATTGTAGAACTGTAAAGGAAAGCAAATGAAATGAAGAAATGAAAGCAAGGAAATGACTAATCTACTTTTGCTGAAATGAAATTGTAGGATTGTAAGGGAAAGAAAATGAAATGAAGAACTAAAAGCAAGGAAATGACTAATCTACTTTTGCTGAAATGAAGTTGCTGAAATGAAATTTGCAGAATTGAAAATGAAAGAAAATGAAATGCAGAATTGAAAGCAAGGAAACAACTAATCTTCTTTTGCTGAAATGGAAATTGCAGAATTGAAAGTGAAAGCAGGAAAATGTGGAAACTAAAAAAAACAACTGCTCTACTTTTGCTTAAATAAACTACTTAGCAGAAGGTTGCGATAGAAAATAGAAGAAAGCAGTAATCACAAAATTCTCTGATGCTTCCCTGACAACAACACCAAAAAGATGGTGAGCACCAGTATTGCAGCAATAATGTTGAAACTCCTAGGCTTTCTACTTTACTTTTATCAACCTGGTAGTTCGTAACAAACTTGGAAGCGACGGTGTTGTATGCACAAGTACTAGTTCTTACTATAGGTTGTCACTTGGTCATCTGCCGCAAGATCACTATGAGCTCAAGCCAACTTCTATGGATTCTAGAAGAAGCTCTATATGTGATGAAAGGAAGGAAAACTTACTCTACAGAGGCTACTCTACTTGCAGAAAGGAAAAGAAGATTGAAATGTAAAGTAAACCTAGCAAACCCTACTTAACCAATTAATCCTACTTTTGCAGAAAGAGAAATGAAAAATCATGAAATGAATGCCATTACCTACTCAGGAAGTAAACAACATCTACTCAAGTTATTTCTAGAAGTAAATGAGCAAAGACATCTTTTTGGATTTTTATGTGAAATTGTCATGCATGTAATTTATTTGATTGTGAATGTGGTAGCGATTAGGTGGTGATGAAGGGTGGTTTTGGGACTTGATAGGATGTAGGATGGTGTGGATGGGTCTTGGAAGGTCTCAAGTGGCCTTTTGGAGGCCTTTCCCGCAATCGGACTTCAAAAATAAGCCTACAGGAAAATCTACAGGAGGCTGCAGGGGATCTACAGAAAGTCTATAGGAGGATGCCAAAAGCAGTTTTGGAGGTTTTGAAGGTGTGAGAGTGGGTGGAAAGGGTAGCTGAAGGCTGGAATGATGTGTTAAGGCACCTAGGGGTCACCAAGGATTGCTAGGAGAGAAAAATATGGTCGAGAGAGAGGAATAAATCCTATGGAAAAACATAGAAAACTAAGGCAGATTTGAGGTGAACTTTGGGCGACCTGTAGCGCATAGATCAAGGAGAGAATGTGATGACTGGTAGGCTGACTTGCTGTGAGAAGAGATTTTCTACAAAAGAACTCGAAGTCAAACACTGAAATTAGGCAAGCAAGGAAACTAAGTACATCAAAAACAGAATTTTGCATCAAGCTAATCTAAATTATGAGCTATGGAAAGAAATGCTGAAAAATGCTATAATGAGAGAAAGCATGGAAGCAAACCTATTGCAAGATAGAAATGAGCATGGTGAAAGAGATCTAAAGAAAAGCATTAGCCTTCTAACAAACTACAACACTAAAAATCCTATGGAGAAAGCAATCTGTGTTTTTTGTGGTAGCAAGAGGGTCTTGGCCTCAGTTTATGGTCCAAAAGGGAGGAAAGAAGGCCAAGGCTCTGTTGATGGCCTTTTTGTATCTTCTTTCTATCACTGTTCAACCTGCTATAGAAAATCAAATGGAAACAACCTTCTAAATTACCAAAAGCAACCTATTCTTAACCAAGAAATAAATTTATATAACATCAACTAATCCATAAATTGAAATAAAGCATATAAATATAAACAAGAGGAGTTTAGCTGCTTGGACTGGGCCCTAACCCAAGAGCTTCAGCCCTATGAGGTAACTCAATGCTAGCTCAAAAAGGATCTCATCTTTATTATCAAAATAATAATAGGATTACATGAAACTATCAACAAAAGTAAGCTTGAAGTTGAGCAAAGCAAAGATGCAACAAAAATTCAAAAATTTGACTAACTTCCTAATGAGGCCCTAGGCCTTTCTACTTATACCAATGAAGCTTCCAACAGATTCCTTAAAATCAAGGAGGCTTGGCTCTCAAAACTCGAGATAAACATAAGTTATCCTCCACTTGCTCGGTTGCCTCCTAGTGCATTGATTTGGTTGTTTGTGCTCCGAGCTGCATGAAGGAGAATTCGAAGTGGGGAGTCATAAATGAGAGGGATACCCTCCTACAAATCCTCTACTTTGTCCACTTCTAATTATTGCTGCCAATTGTCCATTAAATATTTGACTTTGTCTTCAAAATTCAACAAAAATCTGCATTAAAGACATGTTAGACTCCATGGCAACATAACCACCCAACTCACTCCATAAGTATAAATATAATCAAAAAACATGCAATAGCCTAAGAGAGTGGTTGGTTAAACTATGTTAGGATGCAAAATGAGCCCATATCATTACCCATTTATGGGGCTGATCACACATAAGCAATAATTTTTTGTTGCACATGTCGTTGAAATTGAGGAGGTCAGAACCATTACTCCCAGATCTATTACCAACAATGCAGATCCCATGTTTGCAATGGAATAAGGAACAAAATATGGTGTCATCTTCCTGAAAACCTTCTATACAATAACCTCTGTTCCACCAGAGCAAACTATAAGGCCACCCATCGCCGAACCCACCAGCACCCCTACACGCATCTTATCTACCTGAATAGAATATAGCAGTCATGTTAATAGAATACAATTTATGTTTATCTCTTGACATACCATGTACTGAGAGAAGTCGAGTGTGTGAATATATTCTAAAATTCAGGCGGGGTGGGGGCTGAGTTGGATGGGTGGATCTTTGCACTGTGTGATCTTAGGTTTACATAAGCAGATTAGCATTTTCCTAAGTTTCTGGTCTATTATTTAGTGATGAGCCACTTCATTAGTAGACAATGGACTTTCTACCAAATCCTTTGATTAAATGAAATAACTATCATCTTAATTTTATATGGATTGTGTATTTAATATTATTAAAATCAAATGACAGTATTTTATTTTCCTGAATTTTAACTATTACCAAATATCCTAAAAAATATAGATGCATTTAGCTGAATATTAATCAGATAAAATCAATAATGATAACACCAAATTTTCTATTTTTAAAACTTTTGTTGCATAATGTTTCAATCATTTTTAAACCACCTTCATTATCCATTGATCAATAGACTGTCTCTCTGCCCAAAGACTTCACAAACATCAATATCCATTGCCCCATAGACTGTCTCTCTACACATAGACTTCATAACAATGAATATTCATGATTCCATGAAAGCCATACATGTTTATGGCTCCACTACATGACATAGCTCATAACTATATTAAAAATAGAGTCATGAATGCCTTGTCATGCTCTGGCATGTTTATAACCATAACATTGAAATGCACACTCTTTCATGTTTGTAATTTTATCTGAGATATAATTAGAACCATAACATTGAAATGTACACACAGGCATGTCTGTAATTTTATGTGTGATTCAATTAGAACCATAACATTGAAATGTACGTTTGTTGAGCATTGAAATGTGGAGTTCTAGTTGCCCACCTCCACTCTCAACCATATATAATCGTTAACATACATAACAATCATGGAACCATGCATGTGAATGTTCGTGGCTATCCCAATCATCTGGTGTTAACAATGTTGGGAGATAATCGTGCGTGATTTTTATTCATTATTTATTATGCAACTGCACCACCTTGTACAACTGAATTATCTTTCCAATTTCCACCTTCTAATTCTGGGTGGGTGTAATTCAATTGCTCAACATCAATTTCTTCATTTGAGACAAAAGGAAGCATCTTCATGCTCTTCTCTAGTTGTAAGTGTTTGTCAACTCTTCTCAAGAAGTATCCATACATGACGAATGTTGCATAGACTTGCCCCACTCGAATTTCCAACTGCTGGTGTGCTTTATGCACCCCCTTTTTTGTGATTGTTGTCCTTGTGAATCGTGATGCCTTCTACATTATAGTTACTGAAAGACAATTTGAGATATTCCTTGTTATAGAAGAAATTCCATTTTGGTGATGGAAACGTGCATAACTTTCCATGAAGATCAATATTAGTTTTAATTTTCAATGATCAACAAACCTATGTGTATGAGATCTATTTATTGATTTTCATTAGTTTTCATATGAATTTTGTTGTATACAGTCTTATTTTCAAATAATATTGTGTATTTTTATATTAATCTATATTTTTATATTTCTTGTTTCGTTTATTATAGGTATAAAATGCCACCTCTTGGTCGCCCCAAAAAAGATCTGAAAAAACTTTCACTTTCTGATGCATTTGGTATTTCTCAATTCTCTAATCAACCGCATATTTCTAAAAATGAATTATATGATCATGTGGATGAGGACCATGAATCAGATAGTGTAGAACTTCTTGAAGAGGAACCAACATCCAAGAGGTACAAAAGAATATTCAAATCCAAATAGAAGCTGAGATTTCCATGGGGTTATGCTGTAAAAGATTTTAATGGTGTTGAAAGGATAAAATGTTCATGGTGTGTAAAATTTAAAAGGGAAAATCCATTTGCTAAATATGGAAGCACAACCCTTCAAGTTAGTACTTTAAATATCCATGCAATGGCAGAGGCTCATAAATTTTCTTTGCAAATTGTAGAGGGAGAAAGTAAGCAGAGTACTCTTCTAATTACAAAACATGTAGAGTTAATGGTTGATGCTTAGAAAGAGAGAATTATATAAGTTATTGAGAACATGTATTTTGTTTCAATACATGATTTGCCTTTAGAAGTATATAAGTCAATTTGTGACTTGAATAGGTAAAAAACACTCCTCACATGCCTATAATAGATGAATACTCAACATATACAAATACAGCATCTAGAAAAGACTTTCTAGAAGCTGCTGAGGAGGTATATTGGTAAAAATTAAAATATGAGATTTTCCAAAGTCCATATTACTCACTTTTAGTTGATGAAAGCACTGATCAGACTATGGTGCAACATTTGATTGTTTATATTACATATTTGACAAATGAAGGAAGAGTTCCATGTGTTACAAAATTCATGCAATTGCTACAAATTAGGGATGGAACATCACAACCTATGTATGATGATGTGACATCTCTTTTAGCAAACATGAATCTATCCATGACAAAGTTATATGGATTTGGATCTGATGGAATCATCCATGACGGGTATTCGTGAAGGTTTATCTACTAAGCTTCGTCGACATGCCCCTAATTTATTAGATGTCCACTGTATAACTCATTGAGAAGCAATAGCAACAAATGATTGTTCATCTTATTTTGAATAGTTGCAAGCTATTGATAAGTTTGCAAACAAGATCTATTCATGGTCAGGGAAATCTACTAAAATACATGGAGAATTGAAAGAGCTAATGGAGTCATTTCAAATCACAAGGCTAGAAGTGTTACAAATTCATCATATTAGATGGCTTTCTAGAGGAAAAGTCATGGAAAGACTTGTTAAGCTCATGCCTACTTTCTTAAGAGACTGGGAATTAGTGGAGAAAAAAATGTATGAGATGGCTACAATATTTCAAGTTCAATTTTGCATCCACTTACTTGCAGATGTGCTTATTGAGTTAAATAAGTCAAATCAAAAGTTTCAAGAGGATCATGTTGACATTACACCTATTGGAAGAACTTTGGATATCACTATTAGCTTGCTTCATAAGCGATTTCTAAGAGGCACATTTGGGGCAGGTGCAATGCACACATCATACTTTTAAAGTAAAACACAACAAGGAACTCTTGGGTTTGTAGATTGCATAGGTATAGTACATGTACATGAATTGAGGTTTGAGATTTTGCCAAAGTCACAAAGATTAGGGACACTAGATGACTGTATTATGCTGGGAAAGGGTTTTGTAATGAAGGTGATTGAATCTCTAAATGCAAGGTTCACATATTTACCTATTTTTAATAGAGCTAAGTTTTTTAGCCCTCGTAACTATTATGAGGATATGGATGATAGAGACTCTCAAACAAGAAGATGGTTGACATGTTTATGTGAAAAATTTAGTGTTGGAGGCTTGCTTCTTGTGGAAAAAATTAAATGTATGGGTGAAATGGATGAATTTATATGTACTATGTATAAATCTTACCCCAAAAATCATATGTTTGGAGCATGGGATATATGTGGAGGTGAAATTGAATGGTTTGAAGGATTTCCATGCTTAATGCAGCTATGGCAAGCAATTCTTGTTATTTTGGCTAGTACAGTAGTTTGTGAAAGAGGTTTTTCAAAATTAAATCAAATAAAAAATGAGGATAGACCAAGAATTTCTTGAAAAACATTGGATATGTTAATGTTTATCTCTCTTAGTGCACCTCATGCTCTAACTGAGGTAGATTGGAACACTATTTATAATGAATGGAAAGAGATGAAAACTCGAAAACCTCTTCCACTATGATAATAGATTGAAAGAACTAGTAACTTTTAGTATTTATTACCATCATTGTCTTACTCTATCGAGCACTTGAACGAACAGTTTTGGTAATTGAAATTTGTTAGTTTTAAACCACTTGACTTTCATAAATGACAGCATAACCAAATTTCTCAATTTGGTATGTGAAGTTTTTCTGAAACATATTCAATGTAATCATTGCAGAATATTGCACAAGATATGTTAAGCTAGAGGACCACAATTGTCAAAGTTTTATAACTGAAAGAAGAAGCTATCTTGGATCAATTATGTGGCCAAGTCTAGGGATTGTAGTTCCAATCATTTGAGATGTGCAATTATTGGAAGTCTCAACTTTCCAAAAGAGTTTTAATAGACAATAGAACAGCGATTTGGCCAAATTTGAAGTTTATAAGCTAGAAATCCACTAATACCTCCTATATAAGCTAGAATTTATTTTTATTTTTATAAATGAGACCTTCCATATACTTTTAATATAAGTAGTTTTGTTTCTTCATATTTTTATTCTTATTTCGATTTCATTAATATGTCATTATTTCTGTATGTTTATTTTTTGTTCTTAGTTTAGAATCATATGTAGTTTCCCAACTATGATTTTATCCCTAGTTGGTTCAATTGTGGCTGAGTTCAAGGCCTGTGCAATATGATCTTATGTGGTTACATTTCTCAATCACACATGTGTAAGAGTAATGAATTTATTAATGCAACCTTTGACCTAGTAGTATCTTTCTGTTTGTGAAAAAATAAAAAAAAATTGAAGTTAATTTACTATTGTCAATTGAATTTCTTTTTTTTTATGCTTTTCATTATGGAAGTACGACCTGAATGTGCACCCTTCTAAATGAAATTAAGACCTGCCCTTCAAATTTTATCACTGGTAATGAGGTAAGGTAAGTGAAGTCATAAACCTGGTTCTTAAAATTAGGGAACCATTGCAAAGAACATGCTAAAAGGTGCTTGATCTGGCAAGTGCGAAGAACATGCTAGATCACTGCCGTAGTGCTAGACTAGCATGATCTAGCAAGTGCCTACAAGATTGAAGTGGTGACAACCCCAATCCCAAGACTCCTTTAAGGAGTTTGGTTGTCTTTTGTGTTGAATCAAGTGTGTGGCTAAGAGAATCACCCCCGCTTTATGGATTTGTCCCTCCTTAATGTGGATACTATAAGATTGTCTTTTGAGAATTTGAACTTATTGTCATTCTCAATATTCTTCTCAATGGATATTACAAAATTGTCTATTGTCAATTTGATCCTACACTCATGATTTTTTTTCCAAATAAGATCGCGTTGGACGCTTTCACACCAGAAGCTGTCCTCCCAATCTGGGCAGCACTTCACCTCTATTTCTTCAAGACTAGTCATACACTGTAATGCTTGGGGCATTTGTTTCAGCATGTTGCAGTTCTTCATTAGCAAGTGCTTCAACCTAGGCATTGTTCCATCATCAAGCAAGGGGAAATTTTCCAAAGTGCTAAAGTCTTCTATATGACAGTTTCCAGTTTGGAAAAGGCCATACGTTCTCCAAACCCCCTTGGAAAGTGACTGCACTTACTGTTACATGATAAATGTAGCTCTTTCAGATTTGGAATTATTTGTAAGCCTTCATACTCCCTGCTAGAATTATCGTCTTATAACAATAGGAACATGAATTTTTCAAGTTGAAGCACCCATTTTCGCATTGTGCATTTGCGAAGACGAATGATTTCAAGGCATTGCATTGATTCCATGTCTTCTGGAAGGTGGATGAGGTAGGAGGGACTGATATTTTTGATGGAGAGAGTCTGCATCCTTGTCATGCCCACAAAATTCCCCTTGAGTTCACCCTGTGATGATGATTGAACATCTAATCCTTTGAGATCTGTCCACTGCAAGCCCGCATCAACAGCTTTTTATTGTTCCCCTTTGAATAGTAGAGCGCCTTTCAACATCCTTAAATAGACGAGCTTAAATATTTCGGAAGGAAATGACTTCAAATTTGTGCAACCCTTCACATTGAGATACACCATATATTTGTGCCCCTCAATCCCCAAATGCATGATAGTTAGCTGTTGGCACCCGCTAACATGAAGAAATTGGAGATGTTTGAGACCACTCAAGTTGGTTTGTTTTGGATAAATTTAGGAACTTCAAATTTTCTAAGTTCCCAATAGACTGTTGGAAATATTAATCCCAAACACTACATTAAGAACTCTCACAACAGTGTACTTTTCCAGGTTGCGATTTTGTTTGTAGGAGAGAGGATTGAAGTCAAAGCACAAGTACAACCCAGACCATTCCACAACACATCATAGAGATAAACCACTTAATGAGGGTTGGTAAATAAGTATGGGCAAGCATTCACTCCACCACTATTACCCACACTCCAAAACATTGCAAGTTCAGAAAACCATTTATTATGTAAAATAGCCCATGTTGTGTATTAATGTTTTCTCTGTCATGAATTAATGAGTCAAATGTATGTTTTGTATAAATATGAATGCAAAAGTAATTTTCATAGTAGAGTTAGAGAGATGGTGAAAGTTTGAGTGGTGAAGAGAAAATCATGGAGCAAATTTTGGTGGACGAGTGAAAAACTCACCAACCCTTGGTGAAGTGTAAATCACAGTAAACCTTTGTTTTTACTTGGTGAATGAGCCGCACTCTCATATGAATGTAATTTCATGAACTTGAATTATAAGCTAAAGTTTTATTGTGTTGCTCGAAGCCTTCCTTTGTTTTACTCTATTTTGTTTTGCTTAAAATTTATGTTTTAATTAAGCCTCTGTGTAGTTGCAGTTGCGATATCCTCCCGGCAAGTGAAGTCGACTTTGCCGCAATTGATTTCTGAGCTAGAATCCTCTCCTCTGCCCCTCTGAAAATGTTCTCTAACATGGTATAAGAGGCAGTTAAAATATGTTAGTGTAAAAAAAGTGTTTTTACTAGCAGTTAAAATTGTTTTGAGGGTAGATTGTTTTTTAGCATATTTACCAGCAGGTAGAAAGTTTTTTTTCTTTCACTCAGATTTTTTTTTCTTTTACTCAGAAATGGAAACATCAAGCACACGATTGACTAATCCTCAGATACCTCAGTCTAATGGAAAAAATTATGATTATTGGGCTATTACAATGAAGACCATGTTTTCGTCTCAAGACATTTGGGATTTGGTGAAGAATGGTTTTCTAGAACTAGCAAATGCAACGACATACAATGCCTTGTCTTAAGCAGAAAAATATTTGTCGAGGGACAATAGAAAGAAGGATGCAAAAGGCCTCTTCTATATTTACCAAGTAGTTCATGAAAGTATTTTCCCAAAGGTTTGCAGCAGCAACGAAGTCCAAGGAAGCATGGGACACCCTCCAGATAGCCTAACAAGGCATAGAAAAAGTCAAGACAACAAAACAGCAAATGTTGAGACGAGATTTTGAAACACTTTGTATGAAAGAGTATGAGAATGTAGACTCATTTTTTACACATGTAATTGGGTTAGTTACTCAAATCAGGTCTCATGGTGAGACACGTATGAAAGGAGAATAGTTGAGAAAGTTTTGAGAAGTCTGCCAGCAAGGTTTGATGCCATTATTGTGGCCATATAAGAGACAAAGGATCTCCCACAGTTCTCAGTGGATGAAATTCATGCATAAATGATTTCTCATGAACATAGATTGAATAGAGAAACAAGCTCCTCATTAGAGCATGCCGTCAAGCCACAAGTTTCAGTTGGTCAAGGTCAAGGAAGAGGAAGATCATATGCTAGAGGAAGAGGAAGAAGCCCACACAAAGGTGGAATAAGCAACCCTTCAAACTCAAGTGGAAGAGGCAACAATCAAAATCCAAGTCAAGGCTCAAGCCAAAATCAAGAACAAGGTCAGAGGTATGATAAATATCAAGTCCAATGTCATTACTGTAAGAAATATGGTGATTGTGCAAATGAATGTAGAAAGAAGCAATATGACATTAGTAACAAACCAAGTGTAAATTTCACAAAAGAAAATCAGAACCATGATAGCATGTTTTTATCTTGTAATGTAGCATAAGAAAGACAAAGTGATATATGGTATCTAGATTCAGGGTGTAGCAACCACATGTTAGGGAACATAGAAATGTTTTCCAATCTAGATGAAAGTGTGAAATCTGAAGTGATATAAGCGTCTAATAGCAAAATATCTATCTGTTATACGGGAATAGTGTCCACACGGATGCTGCTATTCCCACTAAGATGGGTGGCTATCTTAGAAACAAATAATCAAAGTCTACTATTGATTCCTTTTATGAAAATAGATGAGAAGAGAACCAAGAGGGCCAACCTGAGTCTTGCATCGATTCCCTCTCCTTCTTGATAGAGTTTCTTGCTCGCTCTTTGTATGCTCAGCTTCCAAAGGACCTATAGAATCAATCACATACTTCTATGAAGAAACAAGGATCTAATTTATAAATAATGCAGGATAGATGTACTTTAACCATATACAAGCATATATAAACAAGAGTACCCAAGAATATGGAAGGAAACAAGAAGCTTTATTCAGATAAATGTAGAAGAGGATTACACCATGAGCAGGTCTGACCGAGGCATCATCTTCCAGCCTAAGAAGCCTTTCTTTCACCCAAGCACGCAAAATTCACCCAACACTGTGAATGTACACTAGGAATTCCAACAACACTTCTCTTAAGTACAAAATTCCAGCCTTTTGGATCTCTGTGATAGGGATCCATATATAAATGATTTACAGAGAGGTGAGTCATCTTTTGGGATCTGATTAGTGTCTTCTCTCTGATAGTCTTGCTTCCACTTGGAGAATGAAGATCTCTTACTCATCCCTGGTCGGAAAATGGAGTGGCAAGTGTCAGAGGGGAAGCTTCTGGAAGATTCCATGATCTTCCACCTCGCATTGTGGTCCCTGCCATTTGTCCATTCCCGACCATCACACCCTACAGAGGAGCAAAACAGTATGCATCGCACCCTGTACATTAGGAAGGTGATATGCATCGCACTCTCTACATGGAGCTTTCAGTATGGTCTAGTTTTGACCATTTATGAGCAGTTTTCAGTGGAGAACTTCTGGGAGATGATGTAATCAGTTGACCTTGTTCCTCTAGGCAGTGAAGCAACCCTTTTAGGGACTTAAGAGCCCTCAGTTTATGGACATTTGTGATTGGGGTTAAAGTGCCCAAAAATGTCTATAACACTATCATGGGCAAAGGAAGAGCTATTATCCTAACAAAGAAGGGGGAGAAGACGTACATCTCAAATGTTTACTTTGTCCTTGATTTGAAGCAAAACCTCATAAGCATTGGACAGCTCAGGAAAAAGGGTTACAATGTCTTTTTCAAAAATGATGAGTGCACAATTTTGGATAGGCCTCGAAGCAGACAACTGATTTCAAAGGTTTAGATGACAAAAAATAAAATGTTTCCCCTAAAGATAAAATCATATTTGAAGGAAGAAGGTGCACAAGCGCAACTATTAATGAACTCACAAGAGGATGGAAGAAAAGGTGCAATTGTCACACAAGTAAACTTTCAAGCAGAAGTCAAAGATGAAAATTGGTTATGGCATTTGAGATTTGGACATCTCAACTTTGGAGGTTTGAATTTGCTACATAAGAAAGGCATGGTCAAGGGATTTCCACTCATAGAAAAACCAGATAGCCTATGTGAAGGATGTATCTTGGGCAAACAACATAGAGAGACATTTCCAGTAGGAAAGTTAGTAAGGGCAAAGGCACCTTTGGAGATTGTCCACTTAGATTTATGTGGACCAATGCAGACACCATCAATTGGTGGCAACCATTATTTATTGACCTCCATAGATGACTACACAAGGAAGACATGGGTCTATCTCCTAAAACAGAAAAGTGAAGTGTTTGAACGCTTTCGCCAATACAAGGCTCTTGTTGAGAAACAAAGCAGTCACTACATCAAAGTCCTCAGGACTAATAGAGGTGGTGAATACATCGTAAATGACTTCCTTCGATTTTGCAGGGAGAATGGAATTGACAAGAAATTTACAACAAGATACACACCTCAGCAAAATGGTGTGGCAGAAAGGAAGAATAGGACTATTATTGAAATGGCAAGGAGTATGTTGAAGGAAAAGAATTTAGTAAATTATTATTGGGCTGAAGTTGTCACTTGTGCAACATATATCTTGAATAGATGTCCACCCAAAAGCGTCCAGAACGTAGTTCCTAAAGACGCATGGAGTGGAATAAGGCATAGTGTCACTCACACGAGAGTCTTTGGTTGTGTGGCATATGCATATGTCCCGGAGGAGTCGAGGAAGAAGTTGGATAGAAATGGGGAGAAATGCATTTTTGTTGGTTATACTGATGAATCCCAGTCATACAAAATCTACAATCCATCAACCAAGAAGGTCATAATCAACAGAGATGTGCAATTCATTGAAGAAGAAACATGGGATGGAAGTTTAGAGAAGACAATTAATGTCAATGCATATATACCACATGAGGACAAAGAGGAATTAACAACATCAAGTAATTCCTCGACAGTGACTTCGTCTACTCCTATTCAAGCACAACAAAGCAAGAAACAAACAACACCATCAACAAATAATAGGACATCATCACGCAGTTATGCAAGTGCTTCTCCAAGCATGCCACAAAGCGCAACGCCAAGTGACATGTCAAGCCCATCTTCAGCGAGCACAAGAAGACCAAAATTCAAAAATTTAAATGAAATTTATGAGCAAGATGAAGTTGATAGTATCATTGGTCTGAATTCCTTATTTACATTGTTTTGTCATGTAGATGACCCAATACATTTTAAGGATGCAGTCAAAGAAGGAAAATGGGTTGCGCATGTAGGAAGAAATAGACCAATAGAAAAAAATGACACGAGGGAGTTAGTGAACCTTCTGCAAGGAAAAGATGTCATTAGAGTTAAGTGGGTCTATATGACTAAGAGCAATGTTGATGGTAAGATTGAAAGGCACAAAACAAGGCTAGATTTCAAAGGATACAAGTAGCAGCATGGAAGATATTATGTAGAGACGTTTGTGCTCGTTGCGAGGATGGATACATTGTGTACAGTTGTGGCGATTGCCTCGCAACATAAATGGAAAGTGTATCAAATGGATGTAAAATCAACGTTCTTGAATGGAGTGTTGAAAGAGGAAGTGAATGTTGCACAACCACTTGGTTATGTAGTAGAAGGCCAAGAAGGCAAGGTGTATAGGTTGAGGAAAGATCTTTATGGGCTGAAGCAAGCACCGTGTGCATGGTATAGCAGGATAGATGCTTACTTGTTGGACAATAGTTTCGACAAATGTGATGGAAGTGCTGATTTCCTCATCGCTGATTTCAAACAAGTCATGAAGAATGAATTTGAAATGATTGACTTGGGGTTGTTAAGGTTTTTTTGGTCAAGCAAAGTATGTAACAAACATTTTGGAGGGGTTTAATATGCAGAACAACAAGCCCGCACCAACTCCAATGATCATGGGGTTGAATTTGAGCAAAGAAGATTGCAACAACAATGTCAATTTGACATTATACAAAAGCATGATAGGCAGGTTGATGTATTTGACCACCACTAGGCTGGATATAATGTATGCAGTGAGTTTGATGTTGAGGTTCATGGAGACATCCAAGGAGACACATTGGCAAGCAGCCAAAAGGATTCTAAGGTATGTTAATGGGTCAAAACAGTATGGTATTTTGTATGCCACAACAAATGATTTCAGGCTAGTTGGTTACACTGGGAGTGATTAGGCATGAAGTGTCAATGACAGAAAGAGCACGTCATGATATGTTTTTCATTTGGGTTCTGGAGCCATTTCATGGGCCTCCAAGAAGCAGCCAATAGTGTCATTGTCAAGAGAAAAAGCTGAATATGTCACCGTAACAATTGCATTGTCAAAGAATTTTGTCTTTCACAAGAGGACCAAGCATATTGATGCTAAATATCTTTTATTAGAGATTTGATTAACAATGATGAAATTATGTTGTAGCATTGTATGTCACATGAATATTTTGTTGATATTTTCATAAAGCCATTGGCACGTGAAAGTTTTGTTAATCTCAGAGACTGTTTGGGAATTGTCAATGGCGACAATTGTGATTAAGGGGGAGTGTTGGAAATATTAATCCCAAGCACCGTGTTAGACATTCTGAAAACAACCATACTTGTTAGAAGTACTTTTGTAGGTTGCGATTATGTTTGTAGGCGAAAGGACTGAAGTTAGAGCAGAAGTACAACGCAGACCATTCTGCAACACATCACAGAGTTAAATAACTTAATGAGGGTTGGTAAATACATATGGGCAATCATTCAGTCTGTGACTATTACCCACGCTCCACAACACCTGCAAGTTCAGAAAATCATTTATTATGTAAAATTGCATATGCTGTGTATTAATTTTTTCTCTATCATGAATTAATGAGTCAAATGTATGTTTTGTATACATATGAATGTAAAAGTAATTTTCAGAGTATAGCGAGAGAGAAGGTGAAAGTTTGAGTGGTGAAGAGAAAATTGTGGAGCAAATTTTGGTGGGCGTGTGAAAACAACAGTTACTTTGTTTTATTGTGTGTTACTCCGCAAACCCTTGTGAAGTGTAAATCGATGTAAACCTTTGTTTTCACTTGGTGAATGAGCCACAGTCTCATATGAATGTAATTACATGCATTTGAATTATAAGCTAAAGTTTTATTGTGTTGCTCCAAGCCTTACTTTGTTTTACTCTATTTTGTTGTGCGTAAAATTTATGTTTTAATTAAGTCTCTTTGTAGTTGCAATAATTGCGATATCCTTGCCGCAACTAAAGTTGACTTTGCTGCAACCGATTTCAGAGCAAGACTCCTCTCCTCTACCCATGTGAAAATTTTCTCTAACATAGATGTGGGCATTAATTGGCTGGAAGTCTGACTTAGATATAACATAATCAAATATCTGAGGTTATCATAAAAACTTTCAGAAATTCTTTCTAGTTTTATTTTATTGCATATCAATAGACTCCGGAGTCCTCTACATGCAGGGACAACCTCTTTAATTGTCGATATATTATTTTTAATTAATGAAATTATACTGATACCTTGACACTCATCAACATGTAGTTCATTCAATGCATGTCTGTGATTTGACAACCTTTTAGTTTCCTTGTGAGATTCGAGGAGAGCTAATTCATGAAATAAATCATGAATTTTACAATATTGTACTTGCCCACCCCGACCAACCTGTGAACTCTCTATCAATCATCGTCCAATAAGTTGGTATATATAGGAGGATGCTACCTCGTATACAACATCTACTAATTCATGGATAGAAGTAGAATCAAATCCTTCAACAACCCACATATGCGCTAGATATTCAGCTTTTATTTGAGTATTTTGAGGAAAGGGACAACATTAAAGAAAATAGGGATTGAGAGGACTAGGAAATGCATCATAGGTTAACCTTAGAGAGGGAATAACACTCTCGGTTATGGGCTCTGCTCCATCTAGAAGATCCAAGATCAATTCCCATTCATTAGGAAGCCTTCTAACGCTTGCCATGGAGGCTCCTATTTTTTTGATAGCTAAAGGTAACCCAAAACATTTATGTAGAATACTTCGAGAGATGCTGGTGACATGAGTCATTGAATGTGCTGACGACGTGATGCTAGTGACCCCAGTCATTGGATACTCTGATGACGTAGAAGTACTCCCAGCTAGACAGTATGGAAAATTAGAATGAATACAAAACAATTTCAAGTTGTCATTCTTTGACACAAGCAATAAGAAAGCAAGCCCCATCACCAACTCTAGTCTCTAGAGTTTCGATGTTTGGAATCAATTTGCAAGAGTCCCACCAATGTTCAAATCTCTAGCAGCGTCGCTCGTACACCTGTAGTGTTGGAAGATACAAGCAATAAGAAAGAAAGTCCCATCACCAACTCTGACCTCTAGAGTTTTGGTGTTTGGAATAAATTTGCAAGAGTGTTGGTGTTTGTAATTAATTTGCAAGAGGTATGGGATTCCCACCAGTGTTCAAATCTCTGGAGGTGTCACCCATACACCTGTAGTCTTGGAAGATACAAGCAATAAGAAAGCAAGTCCCATCACCAACTTCGGCCTCTGGAGTATTGGTGTTTGGAATAAATTTGCAAGAGTTTTGGTGTTTGAAATCAATTTGCAAGAGGTGCTCACATGCCCGTAGTGTAGGAAGATACAAGCAATAAGAAAGAAAGTCCCATCACCAATTCTGGCCTCTGGAGTTTTGGTGTTTAGAATCGATTTGCAAGAGTCCTACCGGTGTTGTCCTTAATTCCATTTTCACCCCTTCTTTTTCCCCAGCATGTTTAATCTGTCTGCATGTCAATAACAACAGCTCTTCAACCACAAACTTGGGTGATATTGTAAGCCAAACTAGATTGTTGAAACTGTCTCTGACCTTTTGATTGTTGAAATTTACTTCTTGCATCAGAAGAGTTTTTCCCAGTCCTCCCATAGTCACAATAGCAATCAATTTAAATCCATCTTCCAATATCCATCCACTGAGCCTATCAGTAGCTTGCTTCATTCCCACCACTCGAAATTGAGATAGTAGGGCACTAGATTTTCTTCTCCTATCTTCTTCTGAAGATTCAATATATGCATTGAGTGCTTGAACACCAACAGTGGCATTGAGGGACGTTAGGTAGTTGAGATATTTAGCACCCAAGTGTATCATTGTGATTCTTCCCCTCAATTTCCTAATTCTCCGGCCCATTCATTAGCGGAATATTATGTTGTGAAAACCAAACTTATGCTGCTCGCATTCCTCTACTATGTCGACTCACCAGTCAAAAAATCCTCAAGTCTGTTAAGCCAATTGGTCAGTGAACTCGAATTGGAGGTCTTGGTTTCTCTCGCGTTCTTCAACAGGAATTTAATGGAGTTAACCTCATGACAAATGATTTCAAAACTTTCTTTGAAACTAGTAACTAGCCATACCTCTTCTACCACTTTTTCAACTAACATAGATGACAATTTGTCTGCAAGCTCCTTGACAATAACTTCCTCCATAATTGGTCCTCCGATTGGAATGCAACTACACATAATCAAGCACACAATCACATCACCTCTTCAACCTCAGCTATAATATCGTTAATGAGCAATTGATAACTGTCTTGCAATTTCTGGTGGGTATTTCCATTCTAATTTCTCTAAAATCCGACAATAAGTAATTGAAATCACAAATTTGATGCTTAAACCCTGCACAATCGAAGTGGTGCCCTAGGGTTTTCTCATGATGCTGAATCCATATATATAGTCAAAATACCAATTTAAATAGCACGATGAATCCATATATACAGTGAAAAAACCAATTTTAATAACAAAAAATCAAGATTTCACCTCAAAAGCTTCCGCTAGTTCCGGCACTAGAAAGTACAAAAAATTGTACTAAAAACAACTTTGTAATTGATATATATAATTTTGAGAATTAAATTGATATAATTATTTTTAGCATATATACTAATATATAATTTTCATAATCAAATTTATTTAAAATTTTAAATATACTACGACGACGACAACAACATTTTAATTGGTCTTGCTCTATTAAAAACCACTTAAACATAGGGCATAAAGAACAAGTTACCCACCCCATAGTAGACAATATATAGAGAATTAGTATAATTTAAATGAAGATAGGAAATATAACAATACTTCATTTATTATTTTAAAAAATATTGTTAGAATGACTTATATGTAATTAATTAAAGATAAATTCTTAATTTTTTATTAAATATATTTGTTTATTATTATTATTATATATATATATATATATATATATATATTTATTTATATATATTATATATATTATTAATTAAATATTAATTACTAATAAATTAAGAAGTATGCTTTTAATTAATCCACATTAAAGTTATATTTTATTTTATTTTAAATTAAAATCAAAATTACTTTCTTTTTATTATTATTAAAATAATAAGTTTTAATTTATAGAGTGTTTGTAAAATAGTTAATATGTTTGGTGATTATTATTAGTTTTTTTTAATGAAATGATATGTTTTTTAATAATTTTTAATTTTAGGTTATGAGGTGTAGGATAGATAGTGATAGGGTGTATTATTAAGGAATTTTGTGATCTAAATGGTTACTAATTCTAAATTTTGTATAAAAAATTCAGTTAAATTAAATACTGAAATGACCCAAGCCAAGTGTCATTCCCTAATGATGATTTTAACAACTCAAATTCCCTTAGATCCTGATTTCAAAAAACAAAAATTAAATATATGATCATCTCAAAACTCACCTATGTTTTTTAAAAAAAAAAAATTCTAACTTTAATTTTATATAAAATTAAATACCACTTCCCATTACTATTCCATTTTATACTCGTAAATAATTTTTTGTTAATCTATTTACGTAATTTGTTTTTTTTAAATATTCTTCGTAACTATAAAATATTTATCAACTAAAAATTAATATTAAAAAACATCTTTATTCCATTTTGGTCCCGTTCTTTATTTTGTTCTCTCATGTATCGAGAGCTACCTACAAAAGTGGCATTACTCCATAATTCCTTTGGTAGAAAATGTTCATTGTCTTCTTCTCCTCTCGGCTTTTATAATTAAAAGCTATGTTATGATAGAGATATCTTTATATGGTCTTCCGTGTGATTTAATTTAAAAGATTAATGTTAAATCATTCTAGAAAAGTGTTACTATATTATTTTTTATTCGTGGAATTAGATTTGTTCGACTTAGAAAAGTGTTATTATATCATTATCCACGGAAGAAGATTCGTACTTTCTTAGGAGAGTATTGTTATTATGGGAAAGGTGTTTCTTCTATACAGTGTATTATTATTATTATATTGAAGGTGTTTTTTTAGTCCAGTTGGGTAGGGTAAATCATCTTAATTAATTTTGGAATTTTATTTTTGTTATTTTCTATTTAATCACTTTTTACTACGTGATGATGGTCTGAATACAGACGGGTTCTATAGCTATGCCAATAGACCAGCTATTTTTGTGATTCTCAATCTATTCGTGTTGAATTGATTCTATTCGATTTACTTTTATCACAAAGAAGTCTCAATAGTAAATTCAAGTCACTACACTACTTCAGATTTTTAATTGAAAAAATATTTTTTATAAAAATAAAAAAAAAAACAAAGTATTATAGTTAGCATTAGCGTTCTTATCGTTTAGTTTAATTATTAAACTTTGAAAGCTATAAAATAGTTATTTATGACATATATTTGGATGGTTATGCTTCAATTTAAAATGTTTTTTTCCTTCGTATTATTAATTATGCGTACAAAATAATAAAGACTTTTTTCTTATTCTTTTTTGATATGCATAATATTTAATATGTCTTATGGAAATCATTAAAGTCATCACATATTATTTCATGTTCTTCATCCACGAGGAAAGAAAATTTATAATAACACATAAAAAGTTACCTACATTTAAAAAAATAAACAATAATGGTAGCATTGTATCATTGATCACTATAAATTTTACTAATCTTCACAAAATAAACTAAAAGCAATTTATTGTTTATAAGATCAATTTTAATATGCAAATGTTCACTTCATATTTAATATGTTTTGGTGAGATATTAATCACATGAAAAGAAGTAGAATTTCCTTTATAAAATAAAACAAGTACTAGGTTTCGAACTAGGGTTCGGTCTAGGGTTCTGAGAAACTCCTCAACGGCGCAGACTGTGCAGTTCTGTACCTGCTCGCGGGCTGATCGGACTCCTCTGCAGCGTGACAGAGCGGCAGGGCATTAGGACCGCACAATGGCACATCCTCAGGGGAGGGCATCAGAGCCCTCCCCTTCGCAGTTCGATCCGGATCAGTCGGTGACCTTTGGATCCGTCGACAAGGAGATATTAAATAAGGGGAAAAAGCATTAGAATGAAAACGAGGAGACAGGAAACCGGAAGGATAAAGACAGAGGTACTCAAGACGGAGGGGAAATACCGGAAGCGAATTCGAAAGTATCCTCGACAACCTGTCGGCCAGTGGCCAAGGAACGACCCCGAATAGAGCTATCAGGAGACAAGATTGACAGACGAATAGAGTACATGAGAGATCATGCCCTTATTGGGAAGTTTATAGGGTTTTGGCCGACTGAGAGAGCCTTAAATGGGTGGATCGCGGCGAAATGGAAACCTAAAGGAGACATCACTCTGCAGCTAGGGCCGAAAGGCTTCTTCACTGCAATTTTTTTCTGTCTTGAGGACAAAATCAGGGTTCTGGAATCAGGGCCATACTTCTTTAACTCAGCAGGACTGTATCTGAGGGAATGGGTACCAAAATTTAACCCAGATAAGGAAGATCTCACCTGGGCGCCGGTTTGGATCAGAATGTACTCTCTTCCTGATGAATATTGGGACGAGGACATTCTCAAAGGCATAGGAAATGGACTGGGGGAATACATCAAAGCAGCAAAAGATACCAAATCACACAAATTCATCTCCTATGCACGCATATGTGTCTTCATGCGCCTAAATGAACCTCTGCCAGAATCGATAACTCTCTCCCACCGAGATGAAGAGTGGATCCAGCCACTCGATTATGAACAGGTCTTTTTTTGATGCAGGAAATGCCATGCTTTGGGGCATCTCTTCAGGGATTGCCCTCTGAATGCCAAAGCCAATATCTCTGATCCCTCTGAAACCCTAACCCAAGAAGGCTTCACCAAAGTCACTAGTCGGAGACGTTCGCACAAGAAGCCCTCAAATGGGTCTAAACCCTCGCAAAATAACACCCAGAGCCCAGCCTCTAAGAACAGCTTCGACATTCTTGCTCAGATCTCCGATGGGCAACCCCCGATCTCTGAGACCAACCCTGATCCTCCTGCTTCCTCCTCCCATTCCCCTCCCCCTTCCAAGTCTCAACCCCCCATTATTATTCCCTCTATCCTGAGCAAAAGTCAGAAAGAGTCAGTAGAGACACACAAGGACATGGAAGTCGATGGAAAGGTAGATCCCCCCCAGGTATCAGACATCAACACGGAAGGAAGCAGTCAAGTGCAACGAATGGAAGAAGAGCCAGAAAGCATAGATCTGAATGGCCTGGACATTCCAGAGTTAGAACTAGCATGAAAAAAGAAAGCATACGATTCTATACCCGAAAATCAACTCAACAAGCTGGAAGTGGTCATCTCGCGGGCCTATCATCAGCACCAACTTGGGATACAACTGGGAAGTCATTGGGACGGCAGTCTACCCCCAAAAGACACTAAGAAGAGAGGAAGAAGAACAAATCTCCAGCGAACGATCGAGATTGGGAAACTCCTGGTTGACTCAGGCAGGTATGCTAAATTGACGAAGTACTACAAACCCTCGATCAATAGTTGAACCATGAAGTTAATATCATGGAATTTAAGAGGGCTCAACAGCCCTGGGAAACTCAAAATGTTAAAAAAAATGATTAAAATGGAAAAGCCGCAAATGTGCTTTCTCCAGGAAACCAAATGCAATAGTTCTACCCTAGAAAGTATACTCTCCAAAGACTGGCCAGGTTGTCGCTCGGTTGCGGTCGACACCTCGGGAGCTTCAGGAGGGCTTGCTATTGCATGGAATACTCAAGCGGTAACTCTCTTAGATTTTCATGCCTCCCATTATCTCATTCAGACAGTCTTTCACATTCTAGGCACAAATATTCATGGCAATCTATCAAATGTATACTTTCCGCAAGATACAGGAAGCAAAATAGCGCTCCTCGACACTATAGAAGCTCTGAACAGCAACCGCAGGCACCCGCTATGGATTATCGGAGGAGATTTTAACATGATAACCAAGATAGAGGAGAAGTTCGGAGGAAGAAGCAGAATGGAACAAGATGCTGCCCGCTTCAAGGACTTCATCCAGAATGCCTCTCTCATAGATCTACCGTTCTGCAATGGTACCTTTACTTGGAGCAATCGAAGAGTTGGCAAACAGCAAATCGCCTCCAAATTGGATCGCTTCCTCATCTTGGACAACGCAGTTCATCTTGGAGGAGATATCTCAGCTGCAATACTCGCGCACACAGGTTCGGATCATTGGCCGATCGCTCTCCAATGGCAAAGACCAGGGGACTTAACAAAAAGACCCTTCTGATTTGAAGGGTTTTGGCTCTCGTACCCATCATTCAAGGACTTTGTTAAGACCACTTGGGCTTCCTTCATCCCTCTTGAAGGGTCAAAAATGTATCAGTTTCAACAGAAACTAAGATTTCTAAAAAATCACCTAAAGAGCTGGAACAGGGAGATCTTCGGAAACATTTTTAAGGCGCAACAAGACTTAAATCAGGAACTGGTGGATCTCCATCAAAAAATAATCACAAAGGGACATACGGAAGCAACTCTGGACCAGGAGCGAAGCATTCACATCCAGCTCGAGGAAAGGCGAAAGCAGGAGGAAATATACTGGAAGCAAAAGCCCCGGATCAGATGGCTGAAGGAGGGTGAGCACAATACCAAATTCTTCCACAGAACCACGGTGCAGAGAAGAATGCACAATGGTATCCCTTTCATCCAGAATCAAAGGAGGGTAAAAGTAGAGAAGCATGAGGAAATTGAGGAGGTTCTACTCAAACACTTCAAGCAGGTCCACCAAGAGCCTGGAGAAGATCGGCAACAAGCTATTGGGAAAATAACCGGCAATGTGCCAAAGCTCATCACGGAGGAGCATAATGAGCTCCTCCTTCGCCCGATTTAGGCCCAGGAAGTAGATGAAGCAATTTCCTAGCTTAAAGAAGGAAAAGCCCCTGGCCCAGATGGATTCACCACCATGTTCTTTCACACCTTCTGGGACATGATAAAGCTGGAGGTCTGGCAGATTGTAGAAGAATCAAGAGCTCTTCATTGGTTACTCCCCTCCCTCAACTCCACCTTCATCACCCGCATCCCTAAAGAGGAGGATTCTAACACCCCTGATAAATTCAGGCCGATAGCTCTCTGTAATGTCATTTACAAAATCATATCTAAAGTTATTGCAAATAGGTTAAAGCCCCTCTTGCCGCTGCTCATCTCACCCGAGCAATCGGGGTACGTGGAAGGGAGACAAATAATGGACGGCATTCTCCTCACGCACGAAATAATACACTCCCTCAAGCACTCAAAGCAAGCAGGTATGCTTCTTAAACTGGATCTCTCTAAAGCGTTTGATAAACTCAGCTGGACGTACATTCAGCACATGTTAAAAGCCTTTGGATTTTGTTCCATGTGGATTCGATGGATCATGAGCCTAATTTCCTCCACTCACTTCTCCATCTTAGTAAATGGCATTCCCTCCCGCCCTTTCAAACCTTATCGCGGTATTAGGCAAGGAGACCCCCTCTCCCCCTTCCTCTTTGTTCTTATGGCTGAGGGTCTCGGTCGCCACATCAAGCATGCCCTTCATTCCCACCAGCTCAAAGGCCTCTCTGTCCACAACACCCCTGCCTCCTCTCATCAGCAATTCGTTGATGACACTATGTTATTTGGTTACCCCTCTGTTCAAGAAGCCTCTTGCATCAAATCCCTTCTCAAGGATTTCTCTGAAGCTTCAAGTACCAATGTCAACTGCACCAAATCGCAGATTTTCTTCTTTCATACTCCTCCTTCTGTCAAATCAGCGGTCACTCGTATTCTGGGTTTTCCCTCAGCGACCCTCCCCTCTAAATACCTCGGAGCTCCCCTCACTGCTTCAGCCATAAAGCATTCTGCTTGGCGAACTCTTATAGAGAAGCTTGATTCCCGTCTTCACCTGTGGACGCACAGATCTCTAAACTTAGCTAGCTGCGTTGTGCTCATCAAGTCTGTCCTTCAGGCCATGCCACTTTACCTTTTCTCAATCTTTGCGGCACCGAAATGGGTTCTTAAAAGAATCAGGAATCTACAATGAAATTTTTTATGGGGCAGCTTAGCAACTAATCGAAAGTGGGCATTGGTAAAGTGGACTACTGTCTGCATGCCCAAAGATAAGGGTGGCATCGGGCTAAGGGACCCAGAGCATAGCAACTCAATAATGAATGCCAAAATTTGGTGGCAATGGGTCACCAATCTAGAAAAACCCTGGGTCAAAATCTGGACAGCCAAATATGCCAACAACAGACCTCAGTAAGAGCTCATCAGATTCACTCCCACTGCCAAGGGGTCGCTAATCTGGAATGCGGCCAAATAACACTTTCAACTAATTCAACAGCACAGCTTCTGGGAGGTTAGAAATGGTCATATGGCAAGATTCAGGACAGATGCATGGAACCAGATGCCCAAGCTCACTAATGTTATTCATCCTTCTCTGATACCCAACAGGCAGGAGCAGCAGCAGGAAAAAATTCATCAATTTTTGATGCAGGAGTCAGAGAATGGATTCAGGAAATGGAGACAAAGCAATCAAATACTCAGCAACACAAATCCCCGGGAGACTGAGGAGCTGGAGAAGGAGTTAAGAAGAAGAAGTATCAGGCTTGATGAAGGCAATGACATCCTTAGATGGGGATACCAACCCAAAGGAGTCTTCACCACTTCCGAAGCTTATAAAATGGTGTGCAACATCACCACGCCTTCAGATCCAACATGGAGTAAAATTTGGGGTCTTGGACCCTGGCCTAAAATCTCCCACTTCCTTTGGCTGGTAGGACACAAAAGAATCCTCACATGGGATAAGCTAAGGAGTAGAAACTTTCATGGTCCCTCTATCTGTCACAACTGCAATCAAAATGAAGAAACTCTCCAACACCTCTTGGACACTTGCCCACTGGCCAACCAGCTATGGGAAAAGGTGAGCTTCAGATGCCAAAAATGATGCAGAATGGAGAATGACATCATCAACTCTATCAGACAGTGGCCACAGAAACCATATAAAAGCGAGCTACTCAATTACCTATGGAACATTATACCCGGGACTGTCCTATGGAGAATTTGGAAAGAAAGGAACAAACACATATTCAAAAACCAGCGCTCTACCAATGAAGACATATGGAATAGGTTATGTGGGAATCTCAAAGAAATGATGATGTTACGACCCTGGACAAAGGAGGATCTCCCCTTCAATGAGAAAAACATTCTTGACAACTGGCATCTGCTCCTACCTCAAGACCCTCCCAAGAATTGCCCCTCTAGAAGCTGCAACGAGGACAAAAGCATATGGATCACCCCCGCCAAACATTCATACAAGCTTAATTTTGATGGGACTTCCAAAGGCAATCCAGGAGAGGCTAGTTTTGGAGGCATTCTGAGAAATCATGATGGCATTCCCTTGCAGGTATACTTTGGAAACATTGGATGGGACACCAACAACTCAGCAGAGTTAGAGGGGCTTTGGCAAGGTCTCCTTCTCGTGGGGAAGCTCAGCCTTTATCCCCTGATAGTAGAAGGTGACTCCCAAATCCTTATAAACATGGCTACGCAAATTCAGAATGGCTCACAAGCAAGGAAAGTAGCATCCAGTTGGAGGCTCGAAGCAAGTCTGAATGCCATTGAACAAGAGTTACGCAAGAACAGGGCTATCTCTTTCAATCACACAAGAAGAGAAGGCAACAAGGTAGCTGACCTCCTGGCCAACATAGGGGTTGAAAATGTTTAGACCCTCCTATCAGGTAACACGAAGATCATTCCAAACAATCTCCAGGTCCAGGAATGCGAAGGCCTGATACAAGGAGATGCAGTTGTCCCAGATGCGGGTGACACGTCGGGAGGTACCGAGGAGCCACACGTTGGGCATGTGCTGCCTCAAATGTAAGGACGGCATTCAATGCTAGTTAGCCACCAGGGAATATATGATGGGAATGAACGCAGGTTTTCATTCAATGCAGCGTTCAATCGACCGGCTCAACTGCGACGAGCAGTTATGGAGGACAAGGATCGAGGTAACGATGAATTGTTTAAAGCAGGTGATGGGAAGGCTCGGCTCATGCTGGTTCATGCTCAGCACCTAGCCTTTGATGCTCAGACTCTCACCCGGTCTTCAGCGCTCTCGGAGACTCTTCCTGTCATTCCTCAGTTTTCTGTGTGTTGGTCTTTTATGTGCCACCCGCTCGCCTTTGCCCCAATTCCGCCTCCCTGCTTCGCTCCACTCCTCACCCTCAGCTCTTCTGCAACAATGGTCAGGCCTCGACAGTGCCTGCTTAGCCGTCGAGGTTTGGCTCGTGGAGGGTCCTCTCAACCTCCAGCCAATGATCCTCACTCCCATTGCTGTCAATGCCGCTGTCATCGCTTTTCCAGAGCCTCTCAGATCCAGGCCAGCCAATTTGTGGACTCTAGCAGCCCGGACCCTTCTGCTCCCTCGCCAGCCTTTGGTTCGGCCATTTTCGCCTTTAATAGCTCGATGGACAGACCCTGCATCAATGCCCATGTATCAGTTCTTTTCCTGGAGGAAGCTCCATCTGCAAGTGAAGAGCTTCGCGGTAAAGGGTTGCTCCAGGGCGAAGGCTCAGAATTCGGCTCAGCAATGCCAGGTGCAGTTGCGAATCAGGCCCCCAACCTTCCCCAGCCTCAGGAAGCGTCAACTTCCAAGGGGGACGACGTCATCCTGGATCCCCTCCCAGCTGAAGAGGAATTCGAAGGGTTCGGATGGTGCCCGGTGGTCGAAGAAAGGCCGGAGGAGTAGTTGGCCCTCCGCTCAACTTCACCCACTCCAGCAACTCTCAGGTTTTGCTTCGGCTTATGGATTATATCATGTTGTCTCGATGTTTTTCTGGTCATGTTCTTTTGATGCCCCTGCGTGGGATATAGTAGTTGGTAGTTCGAGGCCCCTGCGAGGGTTATCTAGTTTGCCTTGGCTGCTCCTTTTTGTAAGACACAGAACCCCTGCGTGGGTCATTTTTATTCATGGGAGGGAAGTCTTGTTCAAGTTTGGTGCCCCTGTGCGGGCTGCTCTTTTGAGGACCCCTCTCAGTCTAGATCGCCAAGGCCTGGCCTCAGGCGAAGAACCTCCATGTCTGTAATGTTTTTCTGTCACTATAAATAATAGTTTAGTCTTTTAGCGAGAAAAAAAAAAAACAAGTACTACATGTAGCTACATCTACACAATAAATTTAAATATAAAAATGCTTACATGATATATATTTGTGTTGGATATCTAATTTAATGACCATACACGTGACAACCCACTGAGCATAATTTATATTTTCTGAAAACCAATAAAAAAGGAAGTACTAGATAAGAATATATATTGTGCTCAAGATAATGTCTACTTAGTAAAGTATACATTTTCTCACGAGCAATAAAAAACAAAAGTAGCATATCCATATTCATCCATCAAAATAAATGTTGGGCTAAAGATAATGCTTTTTATTAGAGTGTTTAATCCTCTCTGGAAATCCGCAATTAGAAAACAAATACCATATATAGATAATGTTTTTTATTAGAGTTTTTAATAATATCTAGAAATCCGCAATTAGAAAACAAATATCATGTATACATATACATCGATAAATTCTAGGGTCAAGATAATGTTGTACATTAGAGGCTTCAATCAGTTACTAAAAATAATTATATTGCAGATGATAAATGTTGTTGATGAAGCTTAATCAACTGTACCTTTTGATGACGATACATGTGTGACACCATAACATTCTAGGAAAATTAGAGAACATGATTTCATTCATACAATTCTGCCTACTTTATAAGACCTTGAAATAACGTATCTAAATGTTAACCCTTAAAATCCATGAGAAAAAGAAAACTCCCCTAGACGGCAAATGAACTTTCAAGTAAAGAAGAGAACAATGAAGTCTCATTTGATTCTATTTCAATATTGTGAGCCAATTGACTTAATGAATCAAGGACGGAATGAGAAAAGGAATAGGATATATCGAAACTGCTTCACACTTACAATAAAATCCTATGTATCAAATAAATATGTTTGGAGAGCCATTGATTCACTCTTTTATAAAGAAAGAACAAGCATTTCAACATCCATGGTAATGATTCAGTAGTTATATGGAAACAAAATGTGGGGGCATATGTACTTTCAAGGGAAGAAGAGGACATTGAATCACTAAGCACACATGGTCTAGAGGAATCCTTGATGGATAAATTCACAAGAAGACCTAGTTACTAGGTACATGCCTTCTGAGGTGATGATTGATCCTATTTGATTTATTTCATTAGTTTCAATCTCACTTCTTTTTCCCCTATCAGCATTACCCAATGCGATGAGAGCTAAGTGCACAATCCAATATCATGAGAAATTGGTAATTTTGACTAATGCTCGAGGGATATGGGTCATGGATTAATACCATAATGTATTTAATAATAACCAAAATGATATTTCATATGTTCTATTTTGAAAGTTGGCCAAATATTTAAATAAAGAGTCAAAGGAACTCTAAATGAATAGTTCACAAGGCATAATACTTTTTCATATTTTGTAAATGGGGTAACAAGAAAAGTGCTCATGACTATGGGTGAAACTCCATAATTTCATGCACTTGCGTGATAGGAGTCTTAGAGTGAATGAATAATCAAAAAGTCCTAGTCACCATGTGGAAGCCATGAAAATGATGAATTGATATTATGAAATTCATTTGATAATTTCAATTCCACCTCTACATCTTATAAACATCACTTAATACAATAATATTAGACGCTCATTAATCATTTTCACTAATATTACTAAAATATAAATCACAAATATATAAATTTCTTTAAAATATAATATCTCATAAATATATTATCAAAGATCTTAAATTTAATAAGATATAACTATGATTCATAATTATGTTCATAAAAGATGTGATGGAAAGACATGCACCATCAAAAAGATAAAAATCAGACTTGAATTGAAAAAGGAGGAGTTACAGCTCACAAGTGAGTACTGCACCTGGAGACTGCACTCAAACAAAGAGAACTCTCTCCATTCACTCTACTTTTTCATCAAACGAGTAATTACATCATTAAGTACAATAGGAAATCAGGAAGTTGCAACCAAACTCCTAAACTCTAGGAAAAAATCCTAAACTAAGGAGATACGTTACAACTTATGTAACCATTTCTCCATTAATACAAAATAATATTAATTATTTTCAACTCCCCCCCTTAATGGAGAAAGGGATTATCCTGAAGTCCAAGCATCCCTCTAAACAATTCAAACTTTACACACCCAAGAGGCTTAGTAAAAATATCAGCCATATTATCACAACATATCTCTTTTGACTGTAGTTTCTATCGAACAAAATGAATCTAAGTATTGATATGCTTGGTATTTTTATGAAAGACTGGATTGTATGCAAGCTTGATGGTACTTTGGTTATCAGTTTTGATAATAGTTGACTCTTTCTACTCTTCTCCTGCATCGTTGAGGAGTCTTCTCAACCAGATAGCTTCACATGTGGCTGCACACAATGCTTGGTACTCAACTTCACATGAAGATAGAGCTACAGTGCTCTTCTTTTTGCTGCTTCATGCTATGACCCCGAATCCAATGCTGAATGCGTAACCTGTGATAGATCTTCAATAATCCAAGTTACCTGTCCAATCAGAATTTGAAAAACCTGCCAGAATAACATCAGAAGTGTCAGTGTAGAAAATGCCATAATTACTAGTACCACTAAGATACCTCAACACACTTTTTGCTGTGACCCAGTGACTTTCGAGTGGTTTTGACATGAACTAGCTCAACACACTAACTGAATATGCCAAGTTTGGTCTAGTTGTAGTCATATATATCAAACTGCCAACTAGCTGTCTGTACATGGTGGCATCCACCTCTTTAGTACCGTCGTCACTGCTCAACTTTAAATTCTACTGTAATGGCGTTGCTGCTGATCTGCACTACTCCATTCTGAACCTTTCCAGCAAGCTTCTGGCATACTTCCCTTGAGTAAGAAAAGTTTGTCCAGAATCTTTCGATACCTCCAATCCCAAGCAATAATGAAGGTTTCCGAGATCTTTCATCTCAAACACTTGTGATATTTGCTATTTGATTTCTTTGATTAGATTGTTAGCATTCCCTGTTATGATCATATCATCTACATGCAAAGAAATCAAAATAATTTGCCTCTGTTTATTAAACTTGGTATAGATTTGGATCATTCAAGGTCCTATGAAAGCCATGATGTACAAAAAATGAGTCATTTTTCTCATACCACGACCTGGGTGCCTGTTTTAAACCATAAAGTGCCTTTTTCAATTTACACACAAGATGTTCCTGTCCCTTTTTCACAAAACCTTCAGGCTGTACTAAATAAATTTCTTCCTTCAAGTCACCATTCAGAAATGCAGACTTAACATCTAGCTGGTGTAGCTGCCATTTATGTTTTGTTGCTAAGGAAATTAGCATTCTAATGGTGTTTAATTTGGCTACAGGAGCAAAGGTGTCATCGAAATCTATTCCCTCTTGCTTTGAGTAACCCTTTGCTACCAGTCTAGCTTCAAGTTTCTCTATACTCCCATCTGCATTTATTTTTAGTTTATACATCCATTTACATCCTATGGGGGTTTTACCTTCAGGAAATTCAACCAAATCCCAAGTATGGTTTCTATTTATTGATTATATTTCCTCATACATTGCAACCCTCCATGCATCAGATTTACTTGCTTCCTCATAATTTGCAGGTTCTACAATGTTTACAATCTTTGACATTAATGCATAGTCTTTCAATGTAGAAGATAATCGAGTCATCCTACCTGATCTGCTTGGTAGGGGACTTACCTCAACTCTGTCTATTTCAGCCTTTTCTAGGCTTGCATCATCATTGATTACATTATCTGTTACTTCTTCTTCTTGTTTCTGCTCCTGCTCTTCATCTTCCTCACTGTTTTCTTCTATTAGCAATGGAATGTGGCAATCACTATTAGAATCCTCCTTTCCTTCTTCAACCTGTTCATGAAATATGACATCTCTGCTTGCAAAAACTTTGTGAGTCACATGATTAAATAACTTATATGCCTTGAACTCAGTGTCATATCCAACCAATATGCATTTCAGGGTTTTGGGATCTAACTTTTTCCTATCTGCCTTAGGTATATGAGCATAAGCTTTTGACCCAAATATTCTTAAGTGACTCACTACTGGTTTGAATCCAAACAATGCTTCAAAAGGGGTTTTGAAGCCTAAACATCTCGTAGGACTCCTATTCTTTAAATACACAGCAGTGTTAATAGCTTTTGCCCAAAGACCATTTGATAGACCCTTACCTTGAAGCATGCTCCTTGCGCACTCCACAAGAGTTCTGTTCTTCCGTTTTGCCACTCCATTCTGTTGTGGAGTGTCAGGCACTGTAAACTGTTGCACAATCCCATGTTGCTTGCAGAAATCCATGAACTCTCCCAACTTGTATTCTCCCCCTTGATCTGAGCGGAGAATTTTTATCCTTTTTCCTGTCTAGTTTTCTACCATGGATTTAAACTCTTTAAAATACTGAAAGGCTTGACTCTTTTTATTCAGAAAGTATATCCATGAAAATCTAGTGCAATCATCTGTAAATAAAAGAAAGTAATATGTTCCTCCTAATGACCTAGTTTGCATAGGTCCGCAGACGTCTGTTTGCACCAGTTCTAAAATATCTCTTTCCTTTATATTGACACGTAAAGGGAACTCTTCTGTATGCATTTTCCCTAATGCACATCCATCACAATCTAGCTTAACATTATGGAGAACAGGGAGTCATCAACCATGCCTTTTCTTTGAAGTAAGATGAGGTCTTGCAGATTAAGATGGCTGAATCTTTGATGCTAGAGATCTTCAACTGTCGTTCCAGCTGCAACCATTGCTTGCTATGGCATACTCTTCACAACTAGTCTGTACAGGTTCCCCACGCGCACTCTTGTTGCAACTATTTCCATCTGGCTATCCTTAATGACAGAATTAGTCTTAAAGAATTGAACTTACATGTCTTGATCAGTAATCATTGAGACAAAGACCAAATTTTTCTTAATTCTTGGAACATACAATACATTTTTAAGATGTCTAATGTCACCACTAGGTAACTTTACTGGAATGTCACCATATCCTTTGATCTCATATCCACTGTCATCTCCTAAATAGATTTTCGACCCACATGAAGTTTCTTCAAGAAATTCAAACCATTCCTTCTTACCAGTCATATGTGAGGATGCGCCAGAGTCGACATACCATATGACGTCCTCATCTCCCTTTAAAGTTGAAAGAGCACAATCAACTATAAATAGTCGAAGTTTGTGGCTATGGTCTTCTTTTTCCTCAACAAAGTAACTCTTATGTTTTCTCTGTTTGTTTCTTCCTTTGTCTGCCTGCCTCTTATAACAATCTTTAATTTGATGACCAGGTTTTCCACAGTAAAAACATTTCTTGATGGGAAAATGATTAGCAGACATACCTTTAAACAGTCTCTTCTGAAATGTGTTGGCACCTTTCTGCTGTTGTTGCTGCGGTTGCTAATGTTGCTTCCCTCTATACTGTCTCCTTTTTGCCATCAGAGCAAGGTCGTTGCTCTTTGATTTCAAATTTTGTCATCTCTCTTCTTCATGTAGCAGAATCCCTGTCATCTCTTCAAATGCAGGGGCTTTCTCCCTTGCTGACAGCGCTGAGATGAACATCTGGTATTCATTAGTCATTCCGTTCAACGTGATCGTGACCAGATCTGATCGGAAACTTTCTCTCTGATATCTCCCAATCTGTCCTTCACATCTTTAACTCTAGCAATGAATCCAGCGGCGGACTCATTCTCCTCCATCTTCAATGCAAACATCTTGACTTTGAGTGACAAGACACGGTTTGTATTCTGCGTCTGGTATAGGTTTTTGAGCGTCGTCCAAATGTCAATGGACGATTTACAGTCTCTAATATGTGGGATAACATTGTCCTTGACGGACATCTTCAATATGACCTTCGCTTTTGTCTCCCTTTTATCCCAATCTTGCTCTTGTGTAGCTAATCCTGGTCTCAGCTCATTTCCTATAACAATCGACCACGCATTTGCGCTTTCAAGTAAAGTTTGCATCTTGAATTTCCAGTCGGCAAAATTCGATCCATCGAGTTTGCCAAACTCGTGGAGGTATGATTTTATACTGTTATTCGTATTGGACTGATAAAATTTCTGATCCTCTGATGAATAAGTCTATCCAACTGAACACTTTCAGGTCACAAAAAAACACCATATACCAGATCTGAACCTCTGTTTTGCTGAAAAAAAAAAAAAAATAAATAAATTTGTACCTTCAAGGAGCCACCACCGGGCAAGTCCGATCTGCTGCCACCGAACAGATCAAGAACTCCAATGTGCCACCACCGGGCAAGTCCGATCTGCTGCCACCGAACAGATCAAGTACTCCAATGTGCCACCACCGGGCAAGTCCGATCTGCTCAGGAACTCCAATGTGCCACCACCGAGCAAGTCTAATCTGCTGCCACCGAACAGATCAGGAACTCCAATGCGCCACTACCGGGCAAATCTGATCTGCTGCCACCGAACAGATCAGGAATTCCAATGCGCCACCACCAGGAAAATCCGATCTGCTACCACCGAGCAGATCTGAAGCTTCAAAGTGTCACCACCGGGAATGCCAATCTGCAAAAAAAGAAAAATTTGCAGATCTTCCAAAGAGAAAGAGGTTGGCGCTTCTCGACAGCAAAAGACCCGCGCCAGAAACAAAATCGATACGAGGCACGAAATTGGCGGGCTTAAGGTTTGATTTTTCGCGCCAATAGCGATTTCTGACGCGTCAGCGCAACTATCCCTCTGAAAACCGCGCCATGATCTCTAATTTACATTCATGGTACTACATTAAAATCATACAATACACCTTAATAATTTATTTTAAAAACTACTTTGACCTTATAAGTATAATTGAAATAAATAAAAATATAAATTTTCCATTCAAATTATTAAATTCATAAAGTAATCATTTAATTTAAAAAAAATACGAAGTTTCCATAATTTCAAAATTCCTACCCATATAAGCGTTGAACTTTTACACTGCCCTAATTATCCATACTCATTTTCATCTTAATTACATGCGAGTTAAGTCATCTTGTACATACACTTGTCTGTCACACGATAACTTCCCATAATATAATTTTGGCCGCCTGTATGACACATTGGTTATAAAAAAAACTCAAGTATCTTTGAGGTATGCAATGGTGGCTATGACCACCCACTCCCCATCTGAATGGGATTGCCAATGCTTTCAGCCATTTAATACTCATTTATTTTGTATAACTATTGCACTATATTATATTAATCATTTATGAACGCTCACTTAAATGCATACTCAACTCTCGTAAGATTCAACACCACACTGTTGCGGCTCTGGATGCCACTGTTTGCACGAAGGACGGCAAAAACATAATTACACGCTAAGAGGAAAATTAGAGTAACCAATCACATTTTCAATAAGTAAAATTGATATATTTTCAAAAATAGATTATTTTGATTTTATATATTTTAGTTTAAATCTGTGTAAAAAAGATATTTTTAGTGACAAAATAATAAACAAAATAAAACAAGGTTTTATAATTAGTGTTTTTTGTCGTTTAGTTTAATAAAATATTTTAATGTCATGATGTGTTGTATATATTCTAAACGTTAATAAAATTGTAAAATAAGTTGTATGAATATTTGTTTAATTTTTTAAATATAATTAAACGTTCTTTTGGTATATATATATATATATATAATTGACATTAAAGAGAGTGATAACAATAATTATTTATTTTTATATATTGCTCACGTTATAGTACACATGTCATGTCATTAGAGTATAGATTGATATAATAAGCATTGTACAAATTGTAGTCATGTTATTTTTACATATTTTTTTCAAATTTATATTTTTCAAATAATTTTTGTAAATTAAAAAATAAAACCTGTAAAAATTGTCTATTCAATACTTTACACCAATGAGAAAATGAAAATTTTGAATTTAATTACAAACCATTTGTGTTTATAGTGCATAGTAATTAATATATAATGTTATTTTTTAAATTATTTATATTTATTGTACATAATAATTAACGATATAGTAACATAGTATTAATAATATAGTAACACATAAGTCAATTCTTTGTCATCATTACACAATGAGAGGGAAGACATTCCAACCAATCATATTTGAGATAAATAGAAATATTTTTTATTTAAAATAAGAAATTTAATTTCATAATGTTAAACTTTGAATAAATTTTAAATCTTTTAGTCAAATAAAAACTAATAACAAATCAATAAAAAATTAAATACATTATATCTTACCACCCACAAGCATAATAAAAAACAAACCATTACTCTTACCACCCACAAGCATAATAAAAAACAAACCATTACTGTTCAATGATAGAATAGAAATTACAAGATAATGAACCGAAAAAAAACAAATAGCGAATGATGAAAAAATGCAAAGTGCGCATCTTTTCGACGAGTTATGAATCCCTTGAATAAGAAAACACTATGGTGAGCAAACTCTACACATGTCCATTTCGAACCCGACTCTAAACGACTGTCGTAACTTGCCCAACTATGAATGTAGCTCCTAAGAATGTCATAGAGAAATGACTTCCATTTATTCATTTGCATTAGCAGGATGATGAGGAAACCATTGTCATGCTTGAAGGTCGGAAACCTTGAGTAGGCAAAGAAAAATGAGCGACAAACATCAAATGAGGGTCTTTTGTATAGGTATTTTATTTATTATTTCAATTGGGAAGGGCTACATGGTCCCTGATGGACCTCATGCAAGTCCCATGCTTGCATATAGGTTTATACATAAATAAAACTTTATGTAATTAATTTTGGGTAATTTTAACTCTATGTTACATTAATTTAATTTAATATATTTTTATTTTATCATTTTATTTTCAACTTAATTATGATTTATTAATTAATTATTTAATTAAATATAGTTTTTTAAATATATCATATTAAATTATCACATGTTGGAAATTAATATTAGGTAGTAAGAAGAGACAATTCAAGAAGCTTGTGAATTATGGTGGAATAGGCTTAACCCACAAAGATTTGGAATCTAATATTGGGGCATTTGGTTAGGTGGGAACCAAAAAAAGTTCACAAAATTAATACCCCAATATATGAGAGGGGCACATTCCAAAACAGGTGAAATTCCCCAAGTTGCCATTATATAGGAACATGTGAAATTCCAATTTTTATCTTTACACCCCACTATACAAGGACACAATGGTTATTAATTACATGTTCATTAATTAATTAGTAATATAAGGTTAATTCCATTGCTGTTGTTGGCAATTTGGAAGTCATTTGAATTCTACTTCCATTGTTGGAAATGCCACCATTTTTGTTCAATTACTTGAATTTTGAAACAATTAGGCATTAGCTAGTGTAAAGAAATAGAGAAGTTAGGAATCACTACCATCTTCAAAGACTATGTATTCGACAATATAATGAGATACTATAGTTGCTAGGTCTGGAGCATCCAATGTTTTTGGAGTGGTTTGATGTGTGTGGTTGTCCCAAAATCAAGTGGGATGTGGTAGTAATGGAACATATTAAAGCTAGGATTAAGTTGATCCACTTTTAAATATACACCATCTCAAGAAAATCCTTGGCATCAGTGGAAACCAAAGTCGTCATCCTCACTAAATTTGTTGTCGCTACACATCTATGGCACTTGGTTGATTCTTTAGTTTCTACATCTCAATAAGGATAACATTATCTGCTAGAGATATATGCCATTAATTGAATCCACTTTACCCCAATGCAACACATGCTACACCAAGTTGCGCATTCCCTCTGTGAGGCTTTGTACCTTTAAGGGAAATTGGTAATTATATCATTATCATCGAATTATGATTTCTAATTGCTTGGAAGAGTATTTTTCTTCTCTCCTTCAAAAAGATTGATATTTAATAATAATAAAAGTTGGAATTAATAAATACACATTAAACCATTGTTACTCTTTAGCAACATTGTTTCCTTATAACTCATGGGAAGCCAAGTGTGATTACCATTGTATATTTGTATTCTTCCTAATGTATAGTGTATAATTTTTGATAGAAACGAGTATTAATTATTAGTGTCCAATAAAATCTAAAGGTTAATACCCTAATTGTGTTAAAGCTAAATATATACTAGCATAACCAAATTAAAAGTATTAATGTGGTTGATATAAGCCGGAGGCCTCATTTGTATCTACCATTGATAAATATACCATTTGTATCTACCAAAAAACACTATTGCATAAAAATATTATTATATATTATATTTTTATATTATTATATTATTATTTTATTATTAGATTAATTTATTATTAAATGTTAGATTAATTAAATAATTATTATTTATTTGAAATTATTGTAATATAAATATGAACCTTAGGAATATGATCCCTTAAATTAATAAACTCTAGGGATTGATATTATAAACCCAAGAGAATAATAAACCCAAGGGGTTAATACTCAAACCCTAAAGGATGATAAACCCAAGGGAATAATACTAACATAAGGGATAATAAACCTAAGGGATTATTACTAAAAATCGTACGGTTTATACTCCCTTGGGTTTATAGCATTAACCGTTTTGGTTTATTATTCCCTTGGGTTTATAATATCAATTTCATATTCCTAAGGTATAATAGTATTCATAGATTTATAATATTAAGCGTTAGGTTCAATATAAATGATGGTCAACTAAGGGTTTATATACCTTGGATTTATAATATTAGTCCCTTGGCTTTATAATACCTTGGGGTTTTAATATTAACCCTTGGGTTTATAATATAATCCCTTTGGTTTACTAATGCAAGGGTTCATATTCCTAGGGTTTAATACTAAAATCCCAAGGTATTATGAACTAAATGAAATAATATTAACCCAAGGGATTAGTACTAAAAACCCAAAGAATTATTAACCCAAGGGAATATTATTAAACCCTAGGGATTAATATTATAAAACCAAGGTATATAAACCCTAAGAAAAATATTATAAACCCTAAAATGAACATGGTTGACCATGATTGACAATGGTTGATTTTCATTTTAAGACAATCCTTATCACAATGCCACGTTGGACCATGGCTGACCATGGTTAACCATATTTATTCTAGGATTTATAATATTTATCTTATGGTTTATATACCTTGGGTTTATAATATTAATTCCTTTGTGTTTATAATCTTTTAGGTTTAAGATTAAAAATCAAAGAAATTATAAACCCTATGGAATAATATTATACCCTATGGATTAATATTAATTACAAACCCTATAAATAATATTATACCCTCGGAATATTATCCCATTGGGTTTTTAGTATTAAACCCAAGGGATTATAAACCCAAAGGAATAAAATTAAACCCACAGAATTAATACTATAAACCCAAGGTATATAAGCCCTAAGATATTAAATACTCTTGAATAAAGATGGTTGGCCATGGTCAACCATGGTCCAACGTCGCATTGTAACCAACCATTGTCTCAAAATTAAAATAAACCATTTTTCAACCATGGTTAACCATGTTTATTTTAGGGTTTATAGTATTTATCGAAGGGTTTATAGTATTTATCTATGGGTTTATAATATTAATCCCCAGGGTTTAATATTATTCTCTTGTCTATATAATTCCTTGGGTTTTTAGTATTAAACCCATGGGTTTATTATCCCTTCAGTTAATCTTATTCCCTCATGGTTTTAGTATTATACCGTAGGAATATGAACCCTAAGATCAATAGAACCAATGGATTGATATTATAAACACAAGGGAACAATAAACCCAATGGGTTAATACTAAAACCAAAAGGTATTATAAATTGAAGGGAATAATATTGTTAAACCCAAGGGGCTAATATTATAAATCGAATGTATATAAACCATTGGTTGACCATGATTTATATTGAACCTAAGGGATTAAAATTATTAACCTATGAATAGTATTATACCGTAGGAATATGAACCCTTGGATTAATATACCAGAGGGATTGATATTATAAACCCAAGAGAATAATAAATCCAAGGGATTAATACTAAAAACCCAAGGGAATATAAACCATAAGGTTAATAGTATTAATGAATTGGGTTTATTATCCCTTGGGTTAATATTATTCCCTTGGGTTTATAATCCCTTGGGGTTTTATTATTAACCCCTTGGGTTTATAATATCAATGCATTGGTTTTATAATATAAATATTATAAACCCTTGGACCATGGTTTGCCATGGTTGACCATTATTGATTTCAAATCGATAAAACCTTTTTCACAATGCAACAATGGACCATGGTTGATTCTCATATTAAGAAATATTTGTCATAGTGTGATGATGGACCATGGTTGACCATGATTGAATTTATAAAACATGGTAGACAATGGTTGACTATAGTTGACCATGATTTAATTTATAAACCCTAGGGATCAATACTAAAGACCCAAAGGACTATAAACCTATGGGAATAAAATTAAACTCTAGGGATTGATATTATAAATAGAAGGGATAAAAATTATAAACCTAATGTATATAAACACTAAGATAAATATTATAAACACTAAAACAAACATGGTTGAGAATGGTTGAGCATGGTTAATTTCCTTATTGACCATTATTGATTTTAATATTGAGCCAATATTTGTCACAACGCGCCGTTGGACCATGCTTGACCATGGTTGATTTCCATATTGAGACAATATTTGTCACAATGTGACATTTGACAATGGTTGACCATGTCGACCATGATTAGTTTTCATATCGAGACAATCTTCGTCATAATGTGACATTCAAACATGGTTGAACATGGTTAGCTATGGTTGACCATGGTTTACCATGATTAAAATTATAAACCAAAGGGAATAATAAACCCAAGGGATTGATCTTATAAAACCAAGGGATTAACATTAAAACCCCAAGGGATTATGAACCCAAGGGACAAATATTATAAACCCAAGGTATATAAACCCTAAGATATATATTATACACACTAAAATTAACATGTTTGATTTTCATATTGATATAATCCTTATCACAATGCAACATTGGACCATGGTTGATATACATATTGAGACAATCTTTGTCACAATGTGACGATGGAACATGGTTGACCAAGGTTCATTTTCATATCGAAACCACCTTTGTAACAATGAGACGTTCAACCATGGTTGACAATGATTATCCATCATTGTCCATGATTTTCATATGGAGACAATTTTTGTCACAATATGACATTCCTCCATGGTTGACCGTGCTTGACCATTGTTGGCTATGATTGATCATGATTAACCATGATTGATATTATAAACCCAAGGGAATAATAAACCCGAGGGATCGATATTATAAACCCAAGGGAATAATAAACTTGAGGGATCAATATCATAAACCCAAGGGATTAATATTAAAACCTAAAGGGATTATGAATCAAAGAGAATAATATTAAACCCAAGGGACAAATATTAAAAACCTAAGGCATATACACCCTAAGATAAATATTACAAACACATGGTTGATTTTCATATTGAGATAATTCTGATCACAATGCGACGTTAGACCATAGTTGACCATGGTTTATTTATATATCGAGACAATCTTTGTCATAATCTGACATTAGACCATGGTTGAGCATGGTTGAATTTCACATCCAGACAGTCTTTGTCACAATGCGACGTTTGACGATGGAAACCTTGGTATATTTTCATAAGGAGACAATTTTTGTCACAATGCGTCATTCGAGACCATGGTTGATTTACATATTGAGACAATATTTGTCACAATGAGACAGTAGACCATGGTTGACCATCATTGATTTTCATATCGAGACAATTTTTTTTGCAATGTGACATTCGACCACGATTGAGCAACATTGACCATGGTTGGCCATGTTTCATTCTATAAAACATGGTTGACCATGATCAACCATGGCTGACCATGGTTGACCTTGTTTGTCCATGATTGTCCATGATTTTCATATGGACAAAATTTTTGTTATAATGCGATATTTGACCATGGTTGACCATGATTGGCTATGATTGTCCATGATTTTCCATGATTTTCATATGGAGACAATTTTTGTTATAATGTGATATTCAACCATGGTTGACCATGATTGACTATGATTGACCTTGATTGATATTATAAATCCAAAGGAAAAATAAACCTAAGGGATTAATATTATAAACCTAATGGAATAATAAACCCAAGGAATTAATACTAAAATGCCAAGGGATTGTGAACCTAAGGGGATAATATTAAACCCAAGGGACAAATATTATAAACCCAAGATATATAAAACGTAAGGTAAATATTATAAACACATGGTTGGCCATAGTTGATTTTTATATTGAGAGAATTCTTATCACAACGTGACGTTAGACCATGGTTGACCATCGTTGATTTAAATATCGAGACAATCTTTGTCACAATGTGACGTTAGACCATGGTGGACCATGGTTGATTTTCATATCGAGACAATCTTTTTCACTAGCGACGTTAGACCATGGTTGACTACGGTTGATTTTTATATCGAAACAATCTTTGTCTTAATGTGACGTTGGACCATGGTTAACCATTGTTCATTTTCATATTGAGAGAATCATTGTCGCAATGTGACGTTCGACCATGGTTGACCACGACTGTCCATGATTGGCCATGATTTTCATATGGAGAATGTTTTTGCCACAATGCGATATTCGACCATGGTTTACCTGGTTGGCTACAATTGACTATGATTGATATTATAAACCAAATGGATCGATATTATAAACACTAAAATAAACATGGTTAACCATGGTTGATCATGGTTGACCGTGTTTGATTCTATAAAACATGGTTGACCATGATCAACTATGTCTGACAATGGTTGACCATGATTGTTCATGATTTAAATACCTTGGGTTTATAATATTTATCTCTAGGGTTTAATATTATTCTCTTGTGTTTATAATTCCTTGGGTTTTTAGTATTAATCCGATGGGTTTATTATCCCTTCAGTTAATTTTATTCCCTTGGGGTTTTAGTGTTATATCATAGGAATATGAACCCCTAAATCAATAGACCCAATGGATTGATATCATAAACCCAAGGGGATAATAAACCCAACGGGTTAATACTAAAACGTGAAGGTATTATAAACTGAAGGGACTAATATTATTAAACCCAAGGTGCCAATATTATAAATCCAAGGTATATAAACCCTTGGTTGACTAAGATTTATATTAAACCTAAGGGCCTAATATTATAAACCTATGAATAATATTATACCTTAGGAATTTGAACCCTTAGATTAATATACCAAAGGGATTGATATTATAAACCCAAGGGAATAATAAACCCAAGGGATCAATACTAAAAACCCAAGGGAATATAAACCCTAGGGTTAATAATATTAATGCATTGGGTTTATTATCCCTTGGGTTAATATTATTCCCTTATGTTTATAATCCCTTGGGGTTTTATTATTAACCCCTTTGGTTATAATATCAATCCACTAGGTTTACAATATAGATATTATAAACCCTTGGACCATGATTGATTTCAAATCAAAACAATCTTTGTCACAATGGGACAATAGACCATGGTTGACCATGGTTTATTCTCATATTAAGACAATATTTGTCATAATGCGACGTTGGACCATGGTTGACCATGATTGAATTTATAAACAATGGTAGACAATGGTTGACCATGATTAATGTTATAAACCCAAGGGAATAATAAACCCTAGGGATCAATACTAAAAACTGAAAGGACTATAAACCTAAGGGAATAAAATTAAATGCTACAGATCGATATTAGAAACCAAAGGGATACAAATTATAGAAAAAAGGTATATAAAGCCTAATATAAATATTATAAACACTAAAATAAACATGGTTGAGCATGGTTAATTTCTATATTTACCATGATTTATTTTCATATCGATACAATCTTTGTCACAACGTGATGTTGGACCATAGTTGATTTCCATATTGAGACAATTTTTATCGCAATGTGACATTTGACCATGGTTTACCATGATTAGTATTACAAACCAAAGAGAATAATAAACCCAAGGGCATTGCCTCATGATATGCCAACACACATGGGGATGTCCTTCTGTTGAAGCCTCAAAAAGCGTTGCTACAACATGGGGGATGACCACCCGGTACATACCTTAAAGAAGCTCCTTTTCCATTTGGAATTGTGGTTCCGACTGGTTCAACTAGGTCCAGTTACCTTCTCTCAATCTCTAATGACTTTAAAATATGACTTTCGTTCACCAATGGAAAAGAGACATTAGATCAACCCTCTCGCTAATTAGGAAGATAATGATCCTTAAGCTGATTTGGGGCTCAGCTAATCCACTACTAAAGTTTGCCTCTTTGGGAAGAGGACTTAAAAGAATGTAGAAATTAATCTAAATGCAAACTTATTCTAAGATGCAAGCAAAAGGAACTATCTTAATCCTATCTCAATTAGGCAGATATAGATCTAACCCAACCAAGAGAAAGATATTTAAAGTATTGGGATTTAATATGTCTTATTTATAATCAATATCAAGTTAATGAACTAGTTCAATTAACTGATATTATGGATACTAAAACACATCCTATTGAGACCTCTTAACTGAAATAATCAATCAACAACACTTAGGAAAAAGTTCGCAGAATGATTTTGATCATTTAATCAGTAAATTGAATTATTAAACAATAACATGCGGAAGAAGTTCTTAACATATCACTATTTACCAAATCAGTTTTAAAAGAAATTGAAAATAAAATATAAGCTTTCTATTGATGCCTGGGATGGTTTAAATGGCCAAGGATATCATTGACGAATGGATCTGCATTCAGAAGAGGCTTGGACAAATGAAAATGCAGAAAATAAAACTCAAAAAATTGATTTTGTTTTAAAAATTCGGAGCTCGATCTTCCGCCTGATTTTCTACCCAATAAATGACCAAATATGTTAGTGAAACCTCCTCAGAAATGTTTCCCTTGATTTTATCTTTCCAATGAGCCATCTTGGGCCTCATTTGGCCTAGTAAAACTCAACCTTATGAGCCTCAAAGTTGGTTGAGTCAAATTTTGCATAATTCTTGAATTTCTGTTGCGGGCTAAAAAATTAAATTTTAATTTAAAAAATTTAATCTAAATAGACTTAATTAATTATAAATTAATTACTTATTTTAATTGTTAATCATAAATTAAACTATTATTTAATAAACTATTATTAATTAATTTTAATCTAACTAACTAATATAGAATTAACTATTTATAAACTATTTAATATTAATTCTTATTAATAATCAAATTTAATTAATTTATTAATTACAATTTTATATATTAATTAATTAAAATTTAATTATTGTAATATTAAATATTTACACTAATATTAAGTTATAACTACCCTACTTCACTCCATTTCCATCATATGTATGAGTGTTAACTCAAAACAAAACATAAGTATTATGAAGTCTTTAGTTAATGCCCCAAGTTTTTTTACTTTTAGCCATCGCATATTGGAAGAAACCTTAGATCGGGGTTTTGTTAAAAATGTTTGTTGACACCTAATCTTCATGATTGGGAATTTATGTAAATAAAATAAATTGGGAAGGTGAATAGTCATTGGGAGATGAACTGAACAATCACTCCGTATTGTATATAATAATGGGTTACCTATGGAATAATATATGAATCAGTTTTCTGCCAAACTGGAGTTACTCCTGGCCTGACATGGTATCAGAGCCAGCTCCTTTTTTTAGCCTTTATGTCCTTGTAACTCCTGGTCTGCTCCACTGCTCCCCATATAATTCAATAACTGATTACTTTACCTGCTTCTGTCTACCATCCCTACGATCTCTGTTTGATATTCCTTTGACATGGTATCTCTGCGCTCTCTGACTGACATGGTATGAACGCCTGGACTGCGCACTGCCTGGTTTGAATGCCTGGACATGGTATTAGTCTCATATGCTTGAACAATTGAAATTTCATATATCTGAATGTTATTACGCATATAGTTTCTTTTTCAATGAAAACGCTGCTGTTGTTAATACGCCTGAGACTGCGCACTGCATATTTGAGACAGCCTGCTCATGTTTTTGTTATGCTTGGCTATTGTGGTGATAATACCTGAGAAACGTGGAGATGTGCTGCTGGAGTGTGAGATAACTCCTGTGTTCTCTGATATTTTTCTGTCCCAAATTTGTAAAACTGTACAGAGACTGTGCATTGCTTTTTTGATGAGCGTATCTTACAGTTTCAGCATCCATATTGAACTGAGCACTGAGCTATTCAACGTTAATCCGTATCTTACATTCCCGTCAACAGAATTAAATCCTGTTTTGAAAAATTAGATAGATATGTTTGCTTGAAGTCTAACATATCTGCTGGAATGCACATACCATTGAACACACTCCTAGTCGATTCATTTGCCATCTCATCTCATTCTCTACCATTACCATGTCCCCATCTCTTTCAAACGTTACACGTACAATCACCTCATTATTTAGTCGAAACATTGGGCGGATATTTTCGTTTATGAATCGTGAAAAACGTATTGCAGGATGATCCCTTGATCTCCTCTGAACCATTACACGACTCATATTCCCATCAAGATCTATGAACTTTATTGTGCCACGATACATCATAGCGATTGCTGTTAATGGATTCCTATGAAACGATGGAAAGGTTATCGATGGATGGTCTCTGTTGGTTATCGATGGATGGTCTCTGTAGGATTTTCTGAGAGATGATTTGGTTAATGTGGATGATTGAAGCACTGGATGTGATTTGAGTGGAAGCAAATGCCTCTGGTCTGACTATTGGTTCATGAGGTGTGACCAGTTTCAGGCCCAAGTTTCATCGCTGCCGCTTTAGCAGCCTTGAATAATTTTTTGTTGCACTGGATTGAATAATATTTTGCCATACTTCTTTCTTTTAAAGTCTGGTCAATATACATAGGTGTGAAATTATTGTATGGTGAATGGTGTCAAATACATTTTCAAATGCTGCTGTTTCATTGGTGCGGTGAGTGTGGAATGAAATTTTATTAATTTTTTATGGCAATATGTTATATGCTTGAGAAGTGGAAGGTATATCATATATATTGTTTCTCTATCAGCAGAAGTTTTTTTTTTTTACAGAATGCATTCAATTATCTCTATCGTAGGAATAGTTCTCACTAGCAAGGAGAACTATCCTGATTGGTCCCGGTTGATACAACACACCCTCATCTTCAATGAGTTGTGGAAAGGAGTGTGTGTCGGAGAAGGAGACAGTGACCCAGAAAAGCCTACCTCAGACAAAGAGCTCGCCATTTGGGAAAAGAAAAATAGCAAAGCTTATGCATTAATCGCAATATCTGTAAATAAAGAGGTGAGTCGCCATATTTCATCATATTCAACTGCCTTTGAAGCTTTACAAAAGCTGAAAGAACTCTATGACTCACATTCTGCACTTGAAGTCATCCAACTCATGATTAAACTCTTCAGCTTGAACTCCAAAATAATGATCCTCTTGCTCTTGCATCTGAAATAAAGTCTATCAAATCCACTAAGGTTGAGCTGGATATCTCTCTTATTTCTTTTCTCAAGGCACTTTATCCTACATACTCCAATTATCTTGAGCCTTTGCAAGCAAATGGAAATCTCAAAGATATAACCTTTGACTCTCTTGTGAAAAAGTTTGCTGAAAGAGAAAAAGACTTTGGAAAGAAGACATCCCCTAAATCTTCTGAAGAGACTGTGTGCCTTGCTCATAAAGAAAAGCATCTTGCTCCAGATTCTACAAGAGGAAGAGGTGGACGAGGAAGAGGAAGATATTTCAGAGGCAGGGGGGCAGACATTCTCAAGGAGAAAAGGCAGATTTGCACTGTATTCGCTGCAAAAGAAATGGATCACATGATGCATCCACATGCAAGCTAC
>APFE030775319.1:258140-270770 GCA_000404065.3 Pinus taeda
AAAGAAAATGGAAGCACCTAGTAAGCAACCTGAAAGCTCTAGCATGACTCATGAAGAAGAGGAAGAAATGCAACATGATATATCAAAATTACGAGACCAAGTGCAACAAATTTCACTCTCACAAAAAGTAACAGAAGTTAAGATGGATGATTTAAAGAAAGACATGGAAGCTAAGATGGATGGTTTAAAAAATGGCATGGAAGCTTGGATGAATGGCATGGAATATAATATGGATGGCGTGGAAGCTAAGATGGATGCCATGGAAGATAAAATGGATGGTATAGAAGCAAAGCTTAAAGGCAACATGGAATATTTGAAGATAGATTTGACAAAGTTGCTACAAGAAATGCTTACTGATGGCGAAAGGGTAGTAAAGGAAACTCACAATGAGATCAAAGGAAATGTTAATCATGATTTCATAGACTCTATCGTTGGATTGAAGACCCACCATGTTCCAAAGATTGATATGAGAAAGTTTGATGGCAAGGATCATGTAACATGGATACTACAGATGGAGCAATATTTCAATCTCCATAATGTGAAAAACACCCAAAAGGTATGCATTGCAACTTTATATTTGGAACCCAATCAATTTACATGGTATTGATGGTTGTGCTCTCGTAAACAAATTGTCACTAGGGCAATTTTTATGGAATAAATGATAGCACATTATGAGGATACAAAAAGCATCACCTTTTTTAGCCAATTGATAAATCTCAAACAAAAAGGTTCAATGGTGAAGCACATTGAGGACTTCCAAAAATTGAATATAAGGGTAAAGGATATTTCAAAGGAGCATAGGATTTATGTGTTCACAGGGACATTAGAGGATAACATCCAACATGAGGTTCGTATTTGGGAAACTGGTTCATTAGAGAAGGCATTCAGGATGGCAAGAAAAATTGAAAGAAAAATTATGGCAACGAGGAAGCCTACCAGACAAAACTATAAAGATGGAAGTGTTGGCTCCCCTAGCCTTCCACAACCTACAAGGTTGAAACCACAACAATTGGAAGAAAAAAGAGAAAAGGGGCTTTGTATAGTTGTGATATCAAATAAACTAAAGGTCATAAGTGTGTTGAGAAGAAATTATTTTACATAGATTGTGAAGAGGAAGAAGAAAAGGAACAAGAAACATCAACAAAAGAGGATACACCAGGAACAAAGCCTAGAGAAAGAAGAAATGATTTCTATGATATATTGTAATGCATTGGCTGGAATAACCATTCCTCAAACTATCAATATAGAAGCACATATCAAGAAGAAAAAGGTAGTAATGTTGATTGATTCGGGAAGTACCGATAATTTTATTCATTGTAAGATAGTGAAGGAATTGAATTGCTTCCTATATCCAGCACCAGGATGTCAAGTAATGGTTGCAAATGGAAGAACCATAAATTTCTATGGAAAGTGCCATATTATCAAGATATCCATGGGATAATATGTGTTCAATAGTCCAATTCTTTCCATTCCAATGGGTGTTGTTGATGTTTTACTTGGAGTCTAATGGATACAATCTTTGTGTATGATAGCTTTTGATTTTTAGGAACTTTTCTTGAATTTTTTGTTTTGTTTTTCAGAAGGAAAGGAAATTGAATTAAGGGGTATTGCAGGGAAAACAGGAAATATAATAAGCTCTAATGGCATGACAAAGCTTCTAAAGAAATAACAACGTGGTGTAATTGCACAATTATGTTCGCTAGAGGTTCCCACATCGAAATCATATATTTCTCCAGATCTTCAAAAAGTCTTAGACCATCATTCCAAGGTATTTGAGACTTCCAAATGCCTCCCACCTATTCGTGATCATGATCATTCTATTCCTTTGATTCCAGGAAGTGTTCCTCCAAACATCAGGCCTTACAAATATCCATATGCCCAAAAGAGTGAAATTGAACACATGGTTGCAGAAATGCTAGAGGCGGGTATAACTCAACCTAGTCAAAGTTCTTTGTCTGCTCCAGTAGTATTGGTGCATAAGAAGGATGGATCATGGTGCATGTGTTTAGATTATAGTAAGCTCAAAAATCTCACTATTAAAGATAAATTTCCCATTCTTGTCATTGATGAATTATTGGATGAATTTCATGGAGCAATTTACATCACTAAGTTTGACCTTTGTCCAAGATATCATCAAATTAGAATGAAGACTGAAGACATTCTAAAAACATCATTTAGAACTCATGAGGGTGATTATGAATTTTTGGTCATGCCTTTTGGCCTTACCAATGCACCTTCTACATTTCAAGGTTTGATGAATTCCATTTTCAAACCCACCCTTAGAAAATTTGTGTTAGTATTTTTTTATGATATACTAATCTACAACAAGTCTTGGAAGGATCAACTTGAACATGTTAATAGAGTGCTCAAACTATTGGAGGAGAAACAATTATATGCAACAACCTCCAAATGTTTCTTTGGAGAAAAAAAGGTGGAATATTTGGGTCATATTGTATCTTATGAAGGTGTTAAGGTATACCCTAGAAAAATAAATCCATTAAGGAATGAAAATCCCCACATCCATAAAGAATCTACGAGGATTTCTCGAGTTGACAGGGCATTATCGCAAGTTTGTTAAGGATTATGGGAGAATAACAACACCTTTAACAACATGAATGAATAAAGATGGATTTTCTTGGAATCTAGAAGCAATGAAAGTCTTTGAACATCTTAAAGAGGAAATATGCCAAGCACCGGTCTTAGCTATGCCAGACTTCACAAAAACCTTTATTATGGAATGTGATGCCTCAGGAAATGGAATTGGTGTTGTTTTAATGCAAGATGAAAGACCCATTTCTTTCAAAATTCGTCCAATCAAAGGAAAGTATTTACACAAAGATATTTATGAGAAGGAAATGTTGGCAATACTACATGCACTTAAGAAATGTTTACCTTACCTAATGGGAAGACACTTCAAGGTAAAAGTAGATCATGATAGTCTTAAATACTTTTTATAGCAAAGATTATCTTCATAATAACAACAAAAATGGGTCGCAAATATGTTGTGTTATGAATTTGAAATCATCTACAAAAAATGGAAGCAAAATGTTGTTGTAGATGCACTCTCAAGAAAGGATGAGGATGTTGAAGCATTGCTTTGTGCAATTTCTATTATCCAACCAGATTAGATAAACAGAGCAAGGGATGAATGGCAGAATGAGGAAGAAGTGTGGGCACTCATTCAAAAGTTACAACAATACCCCATTACATATGATACATTTAGTTGGAAAAAGGATCTGTTATGGTACAAAGATCTCTTATACCTCTGTAAGAATTCCCAACTCAAACAAAATATTCTTATGGAATTACACACCTCTCCCTTAGGAGTGTACTTAGGTTTTTAAAAACTTACCATAGGGTTAAGAAGGAATTTTTTTGGGATGGCCTTAAATTTGATATTAAAAATTTCATGGCGGAATGTTTGGTTTGCCAACAAAATAATTTTGAAACAATTAAGACCCCAAGTCTATTACAACCTTTATCCATTCCAAGTCAATGTCTGGAGGAGGCTTCAATGGATTTTATCACAATTTTACCCAAGTCCAAAGGAAATAGTCTCATCGTGGTGGTAGGTGATAGACTTACCAAGTATGCACACTTTTTTGAATTATATCATCCCTTTAAAGGAAGTACAATTTCTACTTCATTTAAGGAAACAATTGAAAAGCTACGTGGAAACCCAAAGATTATTGTAAGAGATAGAGATCCCATTTTCATTAGAAATTTTTGGACATAATTATTTTCTTCCCTGGGCACGCAGTTAGCTCGTAGCTCATCATATCATCCTTAATCTGATGGACAAATTGATATAGTGAACAAATGTTTGGAAGGATATCTTCATTGCTTTGTATATGATAATCAAACACAATGGGTCAAATGGTTACCTATGGCTGAATGGTGGTATAACACTTCCTTCCATACTACAACAAAAATGACCCCAATGGTACTTTATGGATATCATCCACCATCCATCACATCATATTTAAGAGAAAATTATAAGGTTCAAGCAGTGGAAGATCACATCGAGCATCAACAACAAGCTCTCCAACTCTTAAAGGATAACCTCACTTTGACACATTAGAATGAAACAACAAGCATATCAACATCACAACGAAAGAAGTTTTGATGTAGGTGATTGGGCATTTTTAAGGCTACAACCATACAAACAAATGTCCCTCAAAAAGCTGAGAAGGATAATAAATTATCACCAAAGTATTATGGTATGTACAAGGTGTTGCAAAAGATTGGTACTATGGAATACAAATTGGAGCTTCCTACATCTTGCCGACTGCACCCGATTTTCCATGTTTCATGCTTAAAGAAGGTTATAGGTGACAAGCTCTCAGTTCAAAAAATATTGCCAGAACTTGACGAGGTAGGAAAAATCATATTGGAACCTGAAGCAGTCACAGAAACAAGAACTCGACAATGGCGAAATCGATCAATTTTAGAGTATCTCATCAAGTGGAAGAACTTATCTGCTGAAGATTCCACATGGGAGGCTGCGAATTTTGTACGGAAGCATCCAAAACTACTCAAGCGTTGAGGACAACACTTTTCTGAAGGAGAGGGGCATGTTAGGCCCCTATAATACTAGTGTATTCACTTATTATTACTGTCGTTATAGCCTCTTATTGTTATTGTTGTGCCCATGTTGTCCAAATATTGTTATTATTGTGCCCCATAGAATCCCACTATTGTTATTGTTGTTCCCTTACATTATTATTGTTATGCCGACTTTGACTATATTGTGACCCCTTAGACTCCTATATATAGAAAGGAGGTATTGTCATTTGTATCATCCAAGAATTGTTCATTTGTGTAATGTAAAGGAGGTTCCCCCCCTTAAAGATGCTAATTTGAAGTCATTACTCTATCTTTTCTTCTATTTTGTAAGCTGGTTGCATAACAAATAGAGTAGTTTCCAAGAGCAAGTTGCGTGTAGAGGTTTTAAGTTGCAATCATTAAAAAAAATGTGGCATATTGATTAAATATATATCGAAGTTTTCAGACATTGAAACCTTGACACCAGAAGAAATATTTTGGAAATCTGTGGAAAAAAAGGGTCGATCGATCATATTAATTTGCCTTTGTACATGGGTGTAAAAAATACGATCTTGGTATGAGGGAGAATAAATTGACAATAATTGCACATATTCGGGTAACTAGTAGTAATTAATGAATAAAATAGAAAACAAGAGAAAGATACGTGCATATACAATGGATCTTATTGGAGGTCATATTCCAAAAGCCACAATAAGGGGCGGATGTGATATCACAATTAAGTTTGGTATGATAAAACAATTGGGGTTGCATATTAGTGGTTGGAGGTCTATATTTAGATATTTGTTTATTATTATGCAAGACCAATGCTTCATGTATCATAAATTTCATAAAGAATTTCCATGATGTTATTACTCTTATATAACTCTATTGTAAATAGGTTCGTCTAACCAATAGACCAACATGAATGTCGCACAGGTCCGAGGTGTCACTGCCTTATCTGTTTTAGATATCTATCGATCCTTTTCCGCCACCAAATGCCCTGTTTTTTCAAGTTCCAACTTCCTACTTCGGAGATTGCTATTCATTCTGATATTCAGACACTCTAGAAGTATGAAAAAGAATTAAATGGAACATCACATCCACTCTCAAGCAAAACTTTCCAAGAACGATGAACATCTTATAAGTGTTGATATTGCGAGTTTCAGTATGCGAGTTGTGATATGCGATGACAACGCCTGCAATGGGATGCTAGTGTTAATGTGTCAGGATGGACGATAAAAAATTAACAAAGGACTTGCCTGCAAAACCAAAGTATCTTGAGCCTTTTCTCTCCTTCCAAAGGGATGCATGGTAACAAAAATAATGGATCCGATAAGAGACACGTGAAAAACAATGACAGGATGTGTTAAGGGATGCGTTGCAGCTAGCAATTAGTTGTGGCAAGTGACACAGGGAGGCTAATGTCATCACGATGTGCCAACAAGGTTGACATGTGGCAGGCAGATTCAACAGTTTGAAGGCTCATAATAGGCCAAGAAAGGGTGACACGTGGTAGATACATGGCAATGATGGCATCATGTATGGAATATCAATCATCAAAGGTTGAGGCATATTGTGCAACGAAGTGAAACCTCCAATTGAAGGGTTCCAAAAGGGGGCTAGATTACGGTCATGTAATGATACATAAGACCAAGGCCCAAATGTAGAACATGATCGACGATCGAAAATCAGCAAATTGACAAGCCATGCATGAAGGTACACCTCCAATTGGAAATCGCAGATAGAGAGAGCTTTAGGGGCTAGCACCACGATCACAAAGAGTTCAAAGGAATCAAGCACAACATGTGGCATTATTCAAAAGATGTCAAGTGGTAGATACGTGGCAACGATGATGTCATGTATGGGAGATAAACTATCAGAGGTTGAGGTGTATTATGCATCGAAGTGAAACCTCTTATTGAAGGGCTATGATACAGGGGCTAGACTGTGGTCACGTGAAGAGCCACAGGACCAAGGCTCAAACAGAGAAGGTGATTAATAATCAGAAATCGATGAATTGACATGTTGTGCACCAAGGTTACACCTCCGATTGGAAATCGCTGATAGAGAGGGATCTGATTTGGGGGCTAGCACCATGGTCTCAAAGAGTTCGAAGGAATCAAGGGCTATCGGTGCATCAGAGTGGTGGTGATAGTTTAAATATTTGTTCTATCTATCTAAATCATGAAGTTGGGTGGACATAGGTTAATAAAGGTTTTCATGTAAAGTTGGGCAGGAATGGTTAACACAGGTTTTATATGATAAAATTTCACAAGGTGGGGCTTCACTCATTTCCTCTCCACGTAGATCAGGCCACTTCAGTCATTAGATATCACAATTTTTGGGAATGCAACCAAACGCTACATTCTGAAATCGTTGATTGTGATTCTGCGATATTATAAAGGCCCAAGAACATGTGATGTTGTCCCATGCATTACACATTGGAACAATTTGTAGCACAGTATTCTAAAGAATCGACCACCTATCCCAAGCTAAAGGGCTTAGCCTCGGAAGGCACCGCTCACTGGCTTGATGGCGTAATGTCCTTTCCATAGTCATGATTTCATACTCTGCCATGTGGCTATCACATGGTTATTAAGAGTCAAAGAACCTCAGGCGAAGCAAATCAGATATCGAAGGCCCACAATCAATCACACCGTTGAAATGGTATATTCTTTGAAGGCCGATGAATCTGCTATAGTGTTGTGAGGAGGAACCTCACCATAAAATGCCTATCAATTTAATTATATATCCTATTATGAATTTTATAGTTAATAGGTATACTAATAATTTTTAATATCTAATTTTATAAATATAATATATTTCACCCCTGTGCATATATATATGAACTTTAGATGGAAGGAGTTTCTTGATTTTTTTTTTAACTGAGGGCCTTAGATTGATTCTCAAAGGGAAAATATGCTCAACATATTCTTCTTCTTAATGTTTATCAAGGAATGTAGTGTATTACAGAGTTTTTTAGATTGCATTAAATTTTAATAAATTTAAAAAATTATATTCGTGCCATGTGTCTCCCCACCCACGAATTTCCTAGGGACTTGAAATTATTCCAATTCTAATAAGTTCCTCATTATTATTTATAATATTCATTTATTTATAAGAAAATTGTATTTAGAAATATGGTCCATTACTTTTAATAAATTTAAAAAATTAGATTCGTGTAGCCTTGCTCATCAACCACCAATTTCCAAGGGATTTGAGATTATTCAAATTTTAATAACTTCTTACATGTTGAGATTATTCCAATTCTAATAAGTTTCTCATTATTATTTATAACATTCATTTATATATAAGAAAATTTTATTTAGCAAACTGGTCCATTACTTTTAATAAATTAAAAAAATTATATCTGTTCCATGTGGCTTCCCACCCACCAATTTAGTAGGGATTTGAGATTATTCCAATTATAATAAGTTCCTCCATGTTGAGATTATTTCAATTATAATAAATTCCTCACTATTATTTATAACATTCATTTATATATGAGCAAATTTTATTTAGAAAAATGGTTCAATACTTTTAATAAGTTTAAAAAAATATATTTGTGCCATATGGCTCCCCAGCCACCAATTTCCTAGGGATTTGAGATTATTCCAATCCTAATAAGTTTCTCCATGATAAGTTCATCATTGTTTCTTTAAAAAATTATTTTATATATAAGAAAATATATAAAAAGGTATTTTCCTACGTCTTCACTATGGTGCAAATAAATTATATCCATTTTGGCATTAAGATGTCTCTCAAGAAGATCATATTGTCTAATCTTCTGCCCATGCTAGAATAATGTGGGCTACAAGTTGTGAATGCTATGTATTATTCAATTAATAACAAATTTTTCTATACCATATATAACAAGGTATTTTCCTATAATTGTGGAAATAACTTACTTCCCTGCCTGCTTTACCAGTATTTGAACATCTATATATTTGTACGCTACCACAGGTGTCTAATAGTGGAAAATTTAACATGGAAAACATTTATGAGAAGTTTACTGGACCTCGACTCTCGAGAGGACTATGTGTCGCCGATAGGCATATATATTCGAACTTTAGATGGAAGGAGGTTTGTTGACTTTTTCTTTTTTTTAATTGAGTGCCCAGATAGTTTTTCAAGGGATGTAGTCTATTACAAACTTTGTAATACACTTCATCTTCACTATGGTGGAAATAAAATATATCCATTATGGCATTAAGATGTCCCTCAAGAATATCATATTGTCTACTCCAATCTTCTACTCATGCTAGAAGAATGTGGGCTACAAGTAGTAAATGCTACATATTCTTTGATTAATAACAAAGTTTTCCATACCATATATAACAAAGTATTTTCCTATAATTGTGGCAATAACTTACTTCCCTGCTCTCTTTACCAATATTTGAACATACATATATTTGTACGTTGCCACAAGTGTCTGGTAGTGGCAAATTTAACATGGAAAATCTCTATGAGAAGTTTCAGCGTTTGGTATTGGATCACAAGGTTGACTTATGGGACCGTGACTTTCGAGAGGAATATGTGTCACCACACAAATGAGGAGTATAAGGTTTGACCAACCTATGCTATGAATTTCCATGAGATCAATTATGTTTCCACTATAAATTTAGTAAATGAGTGTGGTTTAGATGTTAATGATTTGAAAGAGTGTTCTATGGAATATTTCCTACTTTTCAAATACAAATCTATAATAGTAGCTCAGCTAAGAATTTTGTCTCTCCTAGGTTTTTAGTGTAGGATTAGTGTAGACTTAGTTAAAGTAGCATGAGTGAATTTGTGCTCTAAAATTAATTAGCAATCATTCAATAACAATTTTTCAAATTGTAAGTTGATCTTATTAGTTTTTCTTTAAAGATCAATATTTATATATTTTAATCACAAATCTAAGAAGTGTTTAGAGTGATATAATTTCTTCTAGTGTAAATGTTTTTTTATTGCAAAAATATAAAATAAAAAAAAATTGCATCTCAAAGATAAAATTTACAAAACAATATAGCCCAAATATAAAATAATAACATTACTTTAAATGCTTAAAAATGTCTTAACCATGAAAAATTATTTCTTTTCATTGTACATATTAGTTGACATTGAAATAATTTACTTAATATGGCATTGAAATATTTTACTTATGAAGTACATTGTTTATATTAATAAGTTCCATGATAAGTTCCTCCATGATTAATAAATTAAGAAATTTAGAAATTATGGTTGATGTTTTGAAATGTATTTTTATTTTTAAAATTTGAAATGCATTATATTGCAAATTGATTATAAGCAAACTAGATGAAGTAAAAATATAAATTTGGGTTTTTTTTTTTTAAATTTAATTATCAATTTTTAAAATATATCATACATTAAAAAATTGTAAATTTATGGATTTAAAATTTCATCAATAAAATATCATACATTAAAGTTGTATATTTATAAGATTAAATTCCATCAATCATGTTTCACTTGATACATTAAAATAAATATCTACAATAATCATTCAAATGAGGATTAAGCAAATGAATTTATGAATTTAAATGTTTAATTTCATTTATTTTATATATATATTATATAGATATATATATATTATATATATAGTATAAATTCAATTGGCTATATTCTTTAATTTTTAAGATTGCATATATTTGCTTCATTTTCTTAAAAAAGCTTATAAAATAATAATTTTATAGGGTTTTATTAATCTAAGAATTTCGTATTCCTAGGGTTTATTTTATCATAGGGTTTATAAAGATTAATATTATAGTTTATAAACTCATTGGGTTTATAATCATGGTCAACCATGGTCCAACATCACATTGTGATAAAGATTTTCTCAATATGAAAATCAACTAATGTCGCATTATTATGAAGTAAAAATATAAAATTGGGTTTCTAATCCCTTAGGTTTTTAGTATTGATCTCTTGGGTTTATAATATAAATACCTTTAGGGTTTATATACCTTTAATTTATAATATTAATCCCCTGGGTTTAATATTATTCCCGTGGGTTTATAATACCTTTGAGTTTAGAATTAATCGCTTAGGTTCATTATTCCCTTTGGTTTATAATATCAATCTCTTGGGTTTATTTAGTTCATATTCCTAGGTATATATAACTTCATAAGGTTAATATATATATTATAATATATAATATATATTATATATATATTATTACAGTGGAATCGGCAACAAGGGCAGCCTCGCGACTCGCGTTACACGGGGTCGATTTTGACCACTACCTCTATAACCACTGGGAGTTGCGCCTGCCCCTCTATACAGGTCCAGGATAAGTCTGGGGGATTTGAACTCATGACCTTCAGTATGGAGCCCACCTTTCTAACGAACTTCACCGCATTGTGATTACCAACTCGCCTACCCCCGTGGGGCTGATAAGGTTTATAATATTAATCCTAGAGTTTAATATAATTCCTTTGGGTTTACAATCATGGTCATCCATGGTCAATGATGGTCCAATGTCACAATGTGCCAAAGATTGTCTCAATATGAAAATCAACCATGGTCAATCATGGTCCAACATCACAATGTGACAAACATCGTCTTAGTATGAAAATCAATGATCATAAATTATGGTCAACTATCTTTATTTTAGGGTTTGTTTGTCTCAATATGAAAATCAATCATGGAAACCATATTCCAACGTCACATTGTGACAAATATTTATGTTAGGGTTTATAATATTTATCTTAGGGTTTATATTCTTTGGGTTTATAATTTTTATCCCTTGGGTTTATAATATTTTTCTCAGGGTTTATATACCTTATGTTTATAATATTAATACCTTGGGTTTAATATTATTTCCTTATGTTTATGTTATCAATCCATTGGGTTTTTAATCCCTTGGGTTTTTAGTATTAATCCCTTGGGTTTATAATATCAATCTATTTAGGGTTTATATACTTTGCATTTATAATATTAATCTCTCCGGTTTAATATTATTCCCTTTGGTTTATAATACCTTTAGGTTCAATCATTTTCAAACATGGTCAACCATGGTCACATTGTGACAAAGAATATCTATTGGTCCAACGTCAAATTGTCACAACGATGGTCATCCATGGTCAACCATGGTCCAATGTCGCATTGTGACACAAATTGTCTCAATATGAAGATCAACCATTGTCAATAATGGTCAACCATTTTCCAATGTCTCATTGCGATAAACATTGTCTCAATATGAAAATCAATCATGGTCAACCATATTCCAAAGATGCATTGTGACAAATATCTATTTTAGGGTTTATCATATTTATCTTAAGGTTTATATTCCTTGGGTTTATAATATTTATCCCTTGGGTTTAATATTATTCCCTTGGGTTTATCATATTTATCTTAGTGTTTATATACCTTGGATTTATAATATTAATCCCTTAGGTTTAATATTATTCCCTTGGGTTTATATTATCAATCCGTTGAGTTTTTAATCCATTGCGTTTTTAGTATTAATCCCTTGGGTTTATAATATTAATCCTAGAGTTTAATATAAATCTCTTGTGTTTACAATCATGGTCATCCATGGTCAACAATGGTCCAATGTCACAATGTGCCAAAGATTGTCTCAATATGAAAATCAATCATGGTCAACCATGGTCCAACTTTATATTGTGACAAACATTGCCTCAGTATGAAAACCAATGATGGTAAATCACGGTCAAACATGTTTATTTTAAGGTTTATAATATTTATCTTAGGGTTTTTATACCTTGGGTTTATATATTTATCCCTTGAGTTTAATATTATTCTCTTGCAATGAGCCACTATAGATATTCGAGACAGAGAGAGGTAGGGTCTGACATTTATAGCTATATCAAGAATGAAATCAATAGATGGTTTGTAGATTTTGCCGCCTCTTTCTTTTCAACGTTATGCAAAAATGCAAGACAATGCGAGAATGGATTGGTTGGAACGTGTTAATGGTAATGATCATTATATTTTTTATTTGAATTGGGGCAACTTTTTCCATTGGTCTTGATGTGTTTAAGAAGAGACTAGCAATTAATAATTGTATTTTGGTGGAGTGTTTAAAATTAAATTTTTTATCAACCATATTTAAATTATTGTTTG
>APFE030775319.1:275740-307635 GCA_000404065.3 Pinus taeda
AAATTAATTAAACAAACTAATTGATTAATTAAAATGATTAAGTTAAAAAAAATGAATATTAACAAAATTAGTGGAGATTGGTCGACCCAATTTCTTAGATTAACTCCTTCATAACCTATATATATAACTTAAAAATAGCTCTTGGATACATCACGAATATCTCTAGAATATCTATTGTCACATCCCCCGATGATGGACTCACTTGGTAGTCCAAAACGTTGGGTTCATAAAACTCTATAACAAATCATTCCTCCTCTATTTAAAACTATCCTCACCTGTATGGATTCATTATTTAATAATATAAATATATTAAAAATAAATATATTAAAAGATTATATTACAAAGTACTATAATTATTCATGATCAATAAGTTCTATTACCAATTATCTATGTTTATATTTGTATTTATATGTAAATAAAAATTAATAATTTGTAAAAACAATTTTATCTCTATAATTTTTATAACTTATTTTCTTCCCTCTAGATCCAACATATTACACTTATGCATTATATTTGTATTTTTTTTTTGTTAAGCTTGGTAGGATCCTTCATTTTCTATTTATAAACGAAAAATTTATACCACTTATGTGAGATAGGTGCCTCAACTTTCCCGATGGGAAACCGAGTCTGTTGGCCACCTATCCTCATTATAAGCCATCCAAAAACAGTAAAGTATGATTCTTTTTAAACAAGCTAAATATGTCTCAGTTTCATGGAAAGACGTTATATGTCTATCTATCATAAGCCTGCATAATGTAAAGTAAATGTCACATGCATAAAACAAAAAGAGACCAAATTAATTGACAATTCATGTTTCTCTTCCGATGCCGATTCGACTGATGGAAGATCCTTGACAGTTTCACCAGGCATCTCAGTTAATTTAATGAGGCATGGGATGTTCTTTTGGATTCTATCCAAATGAATGTCCTTCTTATGGAGATGGAATTAGATTTGCTGCAAATCCTGTTTGTAATTGGGCATGTCTTGGAGGGACAGAGCCATCGCCACTGATATTTGTTCCATGGCCTTCCCCAGTAGGCTTTTCATAAGCCAATAAAGATAAAGGGTCTGCTTAAACTGAGTTATTCTTCCTCTGGTGTTGCCAGGGTCTGAGACTAAGGTCCTCCAGTTCTCTATCTCCTCCTCTGCCTTGCTGTGTTGCTTAATTTCTTCCTCCCATTCTTTTAGCAGATTACGGATGCCTAGATCCGTTCCCTCCCTATAAGTTGCAGCAGCTTCACTAATGAGGTGTTCAACAAACTTCCGTCCTCTACGCGGTTCCGAAGTGCTTAGATATTTGCCCCTTGGAGGCTCCCTCCCATGTCTGCCGCAACCTCTTCCTCTCACAGGGCGAGCCATCTCCACTTTGTACAAGACCTGCTTAGAGGAATGAGGTATTAACCTTTGGCTTTGAATCTCATTGTCGACGCTATCCTTAATCCTTTTCCTAGCCCAATTACTCTCCGAGCAAGATGCAGGTTGGGTGACAGCTCGATCAGAAGGTGAGGTCGGTCTTCTTATCCTGGCATGGTTCTCACTTCTCCCTTCCCATTGTCGCTCATACCCAGAGTGGTTAACAGTCCCCTCTCTGAGCCAAGCGAGGGTCCACATGCTTACGTGAGCCTTCCCATTCTCCTCTGCCCAGTCAAACTACGTCGCTCCTCTTCTTTCCTTATAGCCTACCCATCCCCAGTGCATAGCTTCTCGCGTTCCACCCCAATTATTACCATTATATTTATATTTATTATGTACCTAATAATATAGTAATAAAAAATCATTTGTAAAAATTGGGTGAACACATGCCCAATGACCTATGATTTGATAGAGAAATACACAAACAACTATATTTATTTACTCCCAAGAGAAAATAAAGCTATTAATATTATTTAATCCCAAAAGTTCTTTATCACTGGATTAGCAAGACACTCATGCTTAGTAAAAAGGGTAAGATGCAATAGTTCTTTATAACTGGATTAGCAAGACACTCATGCTTAGTAAAAAGGGTAAGATGCAGATTGTAACAAGGGTAAGATGCAGATTGTGCATGTTACAGTTCAAAATTTAGCCCAAAAACATGAATTAAAAGTGAGAGTGATGAAACAAACCATGGACTAGGTTAACACTAAAACCATAATGAATTTCCCAGCAATTCAATTCACCGCACAAGTCGCCGCCATTTGTTAACAGGAAACCTCTTCTAGAATTATATGTATGTGAGCAAAAAGACATTTTTTTGGTTTCTTTTAGTGCCTTCCTACTGCGGACATTAATGCACCTATTGTCAAGTGAACAACAGTGTCATGAAAAAGTTGAGATAAACACCACTCATTTTACGCACAATCTTTTCACTGCAAAAAGTTGACGTGAGTAATCAAGCGTCATTGCAGGAGTATGGTTCACAGTGATATCAGATAAATATATTTAAACAAGGTAGCCATTAAATATAGTTTAATTAAAGTAAAAAGATTATAAATATTTGGCAAAATGGAAGCCTATAAAAGTGTATGGAGTACCCTAAACTAAAACTAGAAGAAAAGAGGTAAAAATGGAAAATAAGAGATTAGGAAAAAAAATGGCTATTGAGTTGTTCATAAATATTCATCAACCAATTATTAAATGGTTATTGGGTTATTAACTATAAAATTGAATAAATAGTTATGAAACTTGTAATATGAATATATGTGATATAGATATTGTTGTTAAATTTATAAATTAAAGCCCAAAACAAAATTGGTTTAAATCTTAGCAAAATTATTAATTATATTGGATTTAATTTTTTGTTATTATATAAAAATTAAGTAATTTTTAAATGGCTATTAAATGTGTAAATTTAAAACCTAACATATTTTTCAAAGTTTATATTTCAGGTTGTAATTTGTGCATTTTCTTTCACTGTAATATTTGTATGTATGTTTTCAATTTTTTATTATTTATTTTTGGATATATTTTTGAATTAATTTTGTCTAAATTTTAGTAAGAATTTGTTGAAATTGTAAATTTAAGTTGTATAATTTTTACCATTCAAAAATTTCAATTTTTTTTGGAGTTAAATTTATTTGTACATTAAAAATACAATTTAATTAACTAAAAATTATAATTAAATTATCATATCATAAAAAATTGTGTTACCAAATTTCTATTAAAAATATAAAAAAAAATATAAAAGGTTGTGTTACTACATTTCCATTAAAAAAAAAACATAAAAGAATTAGACTATATTTTTGTTTTTTCATGAAATTCAATTTTCTAATAATTAAATTAACTGAAATTGCATATGTTTGGTAGAACAGATATTCCACAGTTTTGAAAATTTTAAAAACATAAACATTGTATCATTTATAAATCTATTATTATAAAGGATTACATTATTATTTCAACATATATGTATGTAAAATGTGGTACATTATTTTACTCCACCAAATATATATGTGAAACAATCTATCTAAGCTTGTTTACATAGTATGTACTCTAGATATTAGAGTAGTACAATGTAAATGAATGAATCTCTAGAAAAGATAAGCGAGTAGTTGTATTTGTCTTTCTTTTAAGGAAGAGATCTAGATGATGGTTGGTCGACCAATGTTAGTATTTGAAAATTACCTTAATCTGTCAAAATGACAATTTCAAGTCTTTGACCAGAATTGCAGAGTTGGAAAATCCACTATAATATAGGGTATATTTTTAAGTGCAATTGATTTAAATTTAGTTAATAAACATATAAAAACATAATACTTACCATAAATTCTTTGTATATATATATATATATAGATATAGATATATATATATAGATATATATTATATAAGGCATGCTATTATAAATTGAAAAATTATATAATATATATTCAATATCTCATATAAAAATATTAGCATTTTGAGAAATTTAATCTCCTATAAATTTGTAATTAAAAAGAAATCTATGTTATATAATAAACGTTAAAAAAAAACTTATTCATTTTTTTAGTTTAAAAAAGCAATATATAAAATAAATTTTAAAACATATTTTTTTGCCATTTTAATGAAAATGATAGTAAGAACTCATTTATATATTATTTGAAATTTTCATTTTTCTCTTATTTTATTTTTAAAAAAAAGTGGGTAAGACTTTATTGTTTGAATGTTACTTATTATATATATTTGATAATATGTTATCTCTTTCTTGTCTTTCCTTCTTTATAATCATATAGTTAAAAATTGATTATATGATAAATGTCTATTAATTGTGAGGTGCTTTGACATTCTCGATAAAAAAATCTGATTATAGTAAAAATATATATATTCAATTTTAATTGTAATAAAATTGTGTATAACAACATTATGGTCATATTTAATAAACTTAGACTTCTTGGTGTCATTCCTAGTGTCATGAACTTTGTTATTTATAATGCTAAAGACATTGAATGTCAACATAGTTGAATCAAAGAGCATAAGTGTATCCTCCAAGATGGTGTAATGTTGTATTGAATTTTAAGTCACTGAAACAAAGATTTGATGACTTTGACATTTTGTCTTCTTAGCAAATCCATTCTATCATTCTTTATGTAAAACAATGGCATGAAGCATGGAGTTACTGGTTTGTTGGTGTCATTGGATCTCATCAACTTATTGTTCGAGAAAAACTCAGCTCAATGCGCATAAATGCTCTCAATTTAAAATTACATATGCCAATTTTTATTAATTAAATTCAATAATTATAAATATATATTAATTAATAATCAATTTTATTTAATCAATATTAAATGTGTATTTTTTATTAATATGAGTAAATCACATTTCAGAAATAACAATAATAGTAATATTAACTAGTTATAATAAATAAATTACAAATACATAGATATAATATTTTATTTTATTTTATGACACATTTATCCTATTTTATGATTTGCCAATTACATTGCATTACGAGATGCTTCGTTATGTAAGTAATTTTAGAGATTACGTACATAACTAAAAAAAATACAATAAGTAATCAAAGACAATTTTAAAAGACGATTTTAATATAACGTGACAATTTTAAAAGACGATTTTAATATAACGTTAGATTTATGATAGTGGAAATTATCCAATACATTAACATTTGAATTGCATCAGTGACATATGGCCAATGTGGTTAGCATTTTAAAACATTTTTCCTCACATTAATTTAATTATATAATTAAAGATCATTATTAGAAATGTAAATAAAGTAACTTATTTATGGTGATAAAACTCGAAACGATCTCAATATGAACATTTTTATTAGAAAGTGTAATAAATATTTTCATTAAAGAAAATGCATTGACTAAACGATCTTACCTATGATGTGATATTGTATTCCATAAACTTTTTAATGAAAGACAATTTTACTTTACACGAAGTTTTTAATGTTGGAGCAGAGGACTACATGTAAGATCCTTTTTGCATGATTTACTCCTTGATTTGCTCCTCTTTTCACTCCACAACTCGCTAATTCTTCTACATGATTTACTCCCTGATTTGCTCCTCTTTTCACTCCGCAACTCGCTAGTTCTTCTGCATGATTTACTCTGATTTGCTCCTCCTTTCACTTCGCAATTGGCTAGTTCTCTCTAGAACTCGCTGTATGTGTTGAGTCCTCTCATTGATGACCACTATGACGCATTACCTTGGGATCTTCACCCAGTAATGTTATATCATGAGCATTGTAACCTATTTTCTAAATCAACCATTCCTTTTTGTTCTTTCGATTCTTTTAGTGTAATGTTATATCATGAGAATTGTAACCTATTTTCTAAATCAACCATTCCTTTTTGTTCTTTCGATTCTTTTAGTGTTTTTGCTCTGCAAAGCTGTGTGTTCAACCTTTACTAGCTAGATTCACTTGTGCAGGTTTCCTAACACATTTACATGGTATCAAAGCCCACATGTTGCTAGATAAAAGGCGCACCAGTACTTTATTTTGCAGGTATTACCACTTGGAGATCGAAGATCGACATAAAAATGGAGTTTCCCAAAGTATCAATCCTAACATCGTACAACTATCACGAATGGAAGGACCAAATGGCTCAATACCTTCGTTAGAAAGGGTTGTACATGGTTCCCATGGCTGCAGAAGTGGAACCCACTTCAGCCATAGAGAAATCCAAGTACCTCAACCACATGGATGAGGCCCATGGATCCATATGCATGTGTATCTCCCCAAAGTTGCAGTTTCATCTATCTGCCTACAGTACTCCCAATGAGATTTGGAAAAAGGTTGAAGAACTCTACGGGAAACAGGATGAGATGAAAGGACATCTACTCGAAGTGGAGCTGCTCTCATTGGATCCACGGAACTATGACAGAATTCAAGACTTCTTCACCAAATATAATGATCTATTGCTACAACTCAAGGGTTGTGGAATTGACAAATCCAAGGAGGAGAGTTTTCAAGTTCTCTCTATTGTGTCAAATTTCAGACCAGAATACTTTGTCTTTGTGTATACATTTCATTCAGTAAGGCTTGCAATATGTAGATCCTACACTATGTCTTCTCTCAAAGAGTTCATGGAGTCCCTCACTTTTGAGTAAGATAAACTCATTAGCATGGGGAAAATCAAACCTCCAAAAGCGCATGCACTTGCTGTGCATGATCGCAGCCACAATAAAAATCACAGTTCCGATTCAAATTAGAAAAATTAGTAACAAAAAGACAAGGGAAAAACACATTCCCATCTAAAGAAGGAAGGGTACACCAAGCCCTTCAATTACTCCTCCGGCTTCAGAAATGAGAAAGGGAATAAAGGAGACAAATGCACCTACTGTCATCGAGGATTCCCTCCGAAATCCTCTTGCATGAAGAAACAAATTGACCAAATGGAAAAAATCCTTCAAAAGCACAACCTTGGGGACCACATCCCTTAGGGCGCTAAGAAGAAAACTGAGGATTCGCCACACAGGAAAGGTAACAATTTTCATGCTTTAGTTGCAATTAACTCTTCCCCTGAAGCATGGATTATAGATTCCGGTGCATCACATCATATGGCTGTTGCAAAGGAAGTCTATTCCTCTTTAGATGCATGCAAAGGACCTCCCATCCTCATGGGAGATGACTCACCTATTGAGGTCACCAGTGAAGGTAGAGTGGAACTTTTACACGGAAGCTTTGAAGATGTGCTTCATGTTCCAAAACTTTCGGTAAACCTGCTTTAAGTTTATTAAGTCACTCATTCTGACACTAGAAAGAGAGTGGAATTCACTCCAGATGCAGTGAACATATATGACCTACATAGTAGCTCCAAAATTGCAACCGACGAGGTAAACAATGGAGCTAGACTGTATACATTTTCTCAATTTATTGAATCTGAATCCTCCTTATTGATTACACATGTTGATGATAGTAGTAGGCTTTGGCACGAGAGGTTTCATCACTTAAATTATAGGTATATGCAGCAGCTAAGCAAGCATCAGATGGTGGAAGGCTTTCCAAATATCAGTTTCTCCAAAGGAGTTTATGAAGGGTGTGTCCTTGGCAAACATCCTAGAGAAAAATTTGACACTGGCAAGACTCAGAGCATCCTTTCCTCTAGATCTGATCCATAGTGATCTCATGGGGCCTTTTCATCATCCTTCCATTAACAAAGCAAGGTATGTGCTTACATTTATTGATGATTTCTCACGGTATACTTGGTTGTATCTTCTTAAGGCCAAATCTGAAGTTTTTGCGCACTTTGAAGATTTCAAAGCACTAGTTGAGACACAGTCAGAGAGAAAGATCAAAGTCCTCCGTACAGACAATGGGGGGAAATATGTTAACACAACACTTCAGAACCTTTACCTTGAGTCTGGCATACAATTGCAGCACATACTTCCATACACTCTGCAGCAGAACGGAGTTGCTGAGAGAAAGAACCGATCTCTCAAAGAGATGGCTTCCTACATGCTGCATTCTAAGTCACTACCTCATAAGCTATGGGCTGAAGCACTTAATTGTGCTAACTACATCTAGAACAAATCTCCTCATAGGTTTGTCAAGGATCAGACCCCCTTTAAGGCTTGGAGCGGCACTAAACCGGAGGTCACCCACTTCCGTCTTTTCGGCTCCCGAGCATGGGCTAGGATCTCCTCTTAAAAGAGGAAAGCTCTTGATCCACAAAGCATTGAGTGCATCTTTGTTGGATACCTTGATGGTGTGAAGAGATACCGAATCCTAATTTCCTCTACGGACAAACTCATCATTGAGCGAAGTGTCAAATTTGAGGAAAGTCTCTCAAATGCACCTCAATTGCCGCATGCAGACACCTTTTATCTACCTCATGTCCGAGATGATGACTCAGTACACTTAGATGCAGATACAGAGCATGCAGATGTCGAGGTATAACATGCAGATGTAGAGACAGAGTCTTCAGATACAAATCCAGTGCATGCATATGATGATCCACATCCAAGCCCGGATTGGGCTTCCAGCAGTGAATCAACTTCCCTTGTCATAAATTAGAGAACAAGGAGCTTAAGTGAGATATATGCACAAGACCTCCCAGCTGCTAGAAATGATCTTGTGGGGGATAATTCTGATCCGTGGAGGACTAGCTCAGAGTTTATTGAGCCTCCTCTTGCCCTCGTTGCCACTAAACAAATGTCATCCCATCATTGTCATTTGGTTTAGTCTTCTGATCCATAGTCTTATGCTGAGGCTGTCGGCATCCCTTTTGGGAGTCCGCCATGGAGGAGGAGTATAACTCCCTCCTCGAGAACCAGACCTAGGATCTGGTCCCCCTTCCTTCATGAAGGAAATTTCTCCGATGCAAATGGGTTTACAGGACCAAGAGTGTTGCAGATGCACAAATCACTAAACAGAGAGCCAGGCTAGTAGCCAAAGGCTTCCAGCAAGTGCATGGCATTGATTATGATGAGACTTTTGCTCCAGTAGCAAAGATGGATTCCATACGCCTTGCACTTGCCATTGCGGCTGCCCATGGGTGGAAAATACATCAGGTGGATGTGAAGAATGTCTTTCTTCACGGAGACCTATCTAAGGATATCTACATGGTGCAGCCACATGGTTTCATTGAGGATTCATCTTTGGTCTGCAGACTGAAGAAGTCTCTCTACGGCCTTAAATAGGCCTCTAGAGCTTGGTATGCGAAAATAGATTCTTTTCTCTTATCACAAAACTTCGAAAGATGTAAATCTGATCCGAATATTTACATGCTAAGGGCACATGATTATCTTCTTATCTTAGTTTTGTATGTGGATGATCTCTTTATCACCGGCAACTCGGCTTCAACCATTTGCTGGCCTATGATGAACATAAGTCCATGATGACAAACATAGGTCCATGTCCTCTGTAAATACATTTACGTCTTGTCATGTTAAGTCAGCATTGCTGCTAGCGCAAGAAACCGAAGGAATAAGATAATAAAACTATTGGCTTTTAATGAGCCTCCGACGCTTCCGATGTTTGTGAAAGTTTCTTCACATTACTTAAGGGAAGGTGCATAGGTATTGGCAAACCCATGAAAGCTATAGCAAAGACTATACATTATTGAATTCAAGGACGCTCCAAAACAACATTATTTGACACTTTGCAACAAATTTATTGGTCGTCGTCCTTGAACAGTGCGATATTTTCTCTCATCTCTGGAAAGATACGTTCAGTACACAAGGTTTTCAATGAACACTCGACTGATGATGTAAAGAGTAAAAGATTTGATGGCATAACTAAATCGAGATTCGGGGTACATATGTTATTATTGTAAAATAAAATATAAGTTAATAAAATTTGAGATAAATATATTAAAATATTTTTAAAAATAATAAAAATATATATTTTTAATGTTAAATTTTTAATAATATGTAAATTTTTTAATCAAAACAAATTAATAACTGATCAAACAAAATACTGAACACAATATATATTGTTCTATATCTACAGTAAATATAATAATAATAAAAAATCAAAATACTGAACACAATATATACTGCCTATATCTACAGTAAATATAATAGTAATAAAAATTCAAAATTTAAAGTGAAACTAGTATAGAAATATAATTTTTTTAGTCGAAGTTAAATTAATATACTGTAAATGAAAAACGTTATATCTGCTCTAGCGTGTATAATAATAAATGTGTTCTTTTATTATAGCGTTACGTACATTTTTTTAAGAGGAAACTTTGATTAAATATGTTTTTTTATTATGATGTCACGTCCATCTTTTTTGCGAGGGAAACTTTTTTTTTTCCCGAGGTAAAAGACTGAAGATCACTTTCGTATTATGGTTTAGATTATTCTCTTCTTTCCTGAGAAGCAAAGATGTAACATCATTATCTATTATAATTTAAAGCAAATCGAAAACTTTATTTTTCCCGAGGTATGAAGACTGAATATCACTTTCTTATTATGGTTTAAGAATTGTTCTCGGAACATCATTATAGAGTATAATTTAAAGCTAATCTTTAAATCAAATCATGTGTGAATATTATCTCGTTTTATCAACATAGCTTTTAATGGAAAATTCTCAAATAGAAGAAATTCAAAATAAGATGAAAGGAAAATAATTTTGACGAAAATAATGTATAGATTTATGTTTTTAAATTAATTTTTAACTTAATTATATTTATGTTTGAAGTTTTGGATAAATAGGAATAAACAGTGATCTGATGTTTTATCAAGACATTTTTTGATGTGAGGTTATTTATTGATATGAAGTTATCGATTTAATTTATAGACCTGATGGGTGTGCAATATTGGACATGATGAAAATATAGCCTTGCCAAACTTACAAAAAGAAATTATATTTACATAAAATATTACAATATTTATTTATTGTAATAAATTTTTATTTATTCACATTATAAAGTGTCTTTTTAAATAGACAAAACACTTTAATATTATTTATTTTATAATTTCATAAAAATGATAACTTTATTATATATATATAGTCTGTGAGTGTTGTTGACATAACTGGAGCTTTTGGTTTGAGAAAGGACGACATAGGGGCATCTATTTAGGCCACCCCAGCCCTTAACATAACTAGATATTTACCTACCAAATTTCTATCTAGACTACACAAAACTTAATAATACACCATTCACCTCTATTCTACACCCCTAAACATTTTCTAAACATATAAAAATAATAATATTTAATTTATCATGCAAATCCACCGCTGCTCGCTTCATAACCCTAAGTAACAAATAAGTTTAAGTTTTCCTACTTTGAAAGGCTTCATTAAGTGATACTACTTGCGGTCGAAGAGGCATAGTCAAATGCTATCATCAGTGCGGCACTGGAAACGTACCCAATCCATTCCTCCCAAGAATTCCCGTATTCTTGGACCAGAAAAAGAAAACAGAAAAGACGGACCAGATTAACTTTTCTGTTTGAACAAGGGAATTATTTTCTACAATATTCCACATCTGCAGTAATTAAGTGAAGAAATAAAGTTAAAGCCTAAATGCTTTTAGCTTTACCTTCCACACTTATTCCTTACTGTCGGTGCAAGAGAGCTATCCACTAAATACTAGTGCAAGTAACGACAGACCCAATTGTTATAAGTTCCTCACCTTGTATTACTGCGCGCACAGGTTAGAGTCGAGTTTGAAGACGTGAGGAGCTATTACAAGTGGATTGTGATCGTAGGAGCAAAGATGGAACACCTTGTTGTTTGTGAGCTTATAGGAAAATTGTCTTCTACTATAACTGACAAATTATTCCAAGAGGTATGGCTGATTACTACTTTCAAAGATGATTTTGAATTCATTTGTAATGAAGTTAATTCTATTAATTGTCTGTTAACGGACGCGAGAGAAAAGAGGACATCCCATTCCACTTCATTGACCAATTGGCTTAACGAACTAGAGGATTTCCTCGTAGATGCTGAGGACATAGTAGAGGAATGCGATTATCGCAAGGTTAATTTTCTGAAAACAATTTTTTCCCGCTATAGTATGGGCTATAAGATTAGGAAATTGAAGGAAAGAATCACCAGAATACACAAAGGTGCCAAATATCTCAAATATCTCACGTCCCTCAACATGAATGCTGGAGCTCATGCACTCGAAGACGAGAGGAGAAAATCCAATGCTCTTCTATCTCAATTCCATTCTGTGGGCATCGAAGAAAGCATTGGTATAATCACTAATTGGATATTTGAGGACAGATTTAGAGTCATTGCCGTTGTGGGTATGGGGGGTCTGGGCAAAACATGTCTGGTCCAAGATGTGTTCAATAACCAAAAAGTCCGAGACCATTTCGACCATCTAGTTTGGTTGACTGTTTCACCCAAATATGTGGTTCGACAACTGCTGCTTACAGCCTTGAGCCAGATAAAACTTCCAGATGATCAAAAGCTGTCAGAACTAAGCGAGGAGGCCCTCAGGGAAAGAATTAATAAACATTTACAAGAAAAGAATAAATATCTGGCAAAGAAAAGTTATTTATTTGTTCTAGATGACGTGTGGGATAGAAATGTGTGGAGACAGATTGGCTTGCAGTTGGACCATGACAACAAAAATAAAGATAAGGTTGTGGTGACCACGCGAGATAATACAGTTGCACAGACTATGGGGGCTGATGTTGATCACACTCACCATATGACTTTTTTGTCAGGCAGTAACAGCTGGAAGTTGTTTTGTATTCACGCTCATTTCCCCGACAATGTGCAGTGGAATCCTCCGCCCATCGAGGATCAGCGTCCTACTCATGTAAACAGCATTGCCCAGCGCATTGTACAAAAATGTTCGGGGCTTCCATTGGCGATCAAGACAATAGGAGCATCAATGGCAAGCGTTAGAAGAATTCCTAATGAATGGGAATTGACCCTGGATCGTCTAAATGAAGCAGAGCCCATAACCGAGAATGTGATGCCCTCTCTCCGGTTAAGTTACGATGCATTGCCTGATCCTCTCAAGCCTTGTTTTCTTTACTTTTCTGCCTTTCCTCCAAATTTTGAAAGAAAATCAGAACACGTAGCATATGTTTGGGTCGCAGAAGGATTCATTTCTACTTCCAGCAAAGAGGCACGAGAAGCAACATATGAGGTAGCACGCTCGTATATAGACCAACTTCTTGGTCGATGCCTGCTGGAAGGTTCACTTAGTGGTAGACATAGGCGAGTAAAATACTGTAAAATGCATGAATTATTGCATGAATTTGCTCTTGTGGAATCTGGCAAGGAAGCTAGGTGTTTGTTAAAGCCCGGACAAGACTTGAAAGAGCTCCCCTTGGATGAGTGCCATGGCATACGTAGAATTTCTCTAGTTAAAAATTCAATATCAACACTGAAAGACCCCATGCCATGTACAGGTCTTCGCACTCTTTTACTATGTAATAACATCAAGCTCGCATCAATATCTTCAAACTTTTTTGATAATCTGAAATATCTCACTGTGTTAGATTTAAGTCAGACTTCTATAGAGTCATTGCCTATGTCCATTGGGAATTTAACACGTTTGAAGTTTCTGAATTTATCAGAAACAAACATTCAATCGCTGCCCAAGTCCTTGAGTGGTCTCAAGCGTCTCCAGTTTCTTGATGTTAGCCGTTGCCAACGTCTGGAAAGCCTGCATTTGGGAATTGAAGAGCACAAATTTATGGCTTATTTAAATGTAAAGGGTTGCAGCAACTTGAAGTCGATGCCTGGCGGAATATCTAAGCTAATCTATTTAAGGACCTTGAAAGGCGCTCTAGTATTCAAAAGGGACCAGCTAAAAGAAGCCAATGCAGCGTTGCAATGGACAGATCTCAAAGAATTGACCCATCTGCAACACCTATCACTTACAATAGGTGCTGAACCATCATCAAAATCACAAGGTGAAGGTCGTATCAGTCTCGAGGGGACTTTTGGGGGCATGAGAAAGATGCGGACACTCTCCTTCAGAAATACTAGTTCCTCTGGCCGTCTCGATCTTCCCGACGACATGAAATGTATGGAACGCCTTGAGATTGTTCGTCTCCGCAACTGCGCGCTGCCAAAATGGATGTTTCAGTTTCAGAACCTCATGGTGCTTTTGTTAGAAGGCGACAACTCTAGTGCTGAGGAGTATAAAGGCCTGCAAACGATAACTAATCTGACAGAGCTACGCTTGTCACGTAACAATAGGTGTGATCAGTTTCCACAGGAGTTTGGAGAGGAAATGGCATTTCCCCAACTGGAAAAGCTCATCATAGAAGACTTTGACTCATTGAAAAAATTTGATGGATCAATGCCAATGTTGAAATATTTGCAATTGAAGAATTGCAGGCAGCTGGAACAAATGCCCCAAGCATTACAGAAGCTGACAAGTCTTAAAGAAATAGAGGTGGAAAGCTGCACAACATGGGAAGACGACTTCTGGAGCGGAGTCGAACGTGATTCTACATGGAAAATTTTGAATGAGCGCAGGATCAAATTGAGAATAGACAATTATACAGTATCTGTTGAGAGGAATATTGAGAATGACAAGAAGCTCCAATCCACAGGAGAGAGATTTAGAGTATCCCTTACCAAGAACAAATCAGGGCGCAATTGGAACTTATTTTCAGCATAGACATCAGTCAACATAAGAGACCCGAGCTTCTTGAAAGGAGCATCGGCACTGGGGGTTTCTTCACGTCAATCTTTTGAGCGACTTGCCAGATCATGCCAGCCGAACACTATAGCAATGATCTAGCGCCTTTTACCATTTTCTTTGTACTGATCATTCATTTGTACGAGCCAGGATGGTTTCAGCTTTCTTTTCCCATGTTATTATTTGTGGCTTTTCCCATATCGTGTATGCTTTAGTAGACATGCTTTTTCTTCGTAGTCTGCAATATTGTACGGTTTAGTTGTTTATTTTGGTGTTCATCAAAGCTACATTTTGCAAGCGCTTTAACCTGTAGGAGGTAAGAATTTTACCGATTCTGTATCTAACAGCTTTGTAATGGAAAGCAGACAAGTATTTCGTAACAGCCTTTTTGCTTTGTAATGGAAAGGAGACAAGTATTTCGTAACAGCCTTTTTATCTGTCAAGGAAAGAGAGTAGAAGCATGGTAACAACCTTCTTATAATTTCGGGTGAATGAATATATATAAAGTACTGTAAGCAGGCTTGAACTTTCATGTTTTGTTAATGTCTTTCTTTTTTTAGATATGTGTTTGGCAGTTTATAAAACATTAAGCGCGTCCAACCATTACACGTCCACGTTATTGTTTTATTCTTATACAGGTACGTGTATACTTCTTTTTCTATGTGTTTGACTGTTTATAAAACCTAGATTATCAACCGTGGCTGCAGTTTCACAGTCTGAATTAGTAGACCTAAGGATAGGTTTGTTAGTTTTATTGGAATTGTCGTTGACTATTAAGATTTCCAACGAATTCATTCTCCTAGTTTTTTAGAAATCTATTATCGTTAATACGTGATACACTTTGATTAAGATTTATGTCGGTAGTATTTTTGTGGTTTTTGTCATATTTCATAATGTGCCTTTTCTTATATTTTATTATGTCGTTTGAGTATTGAATATCGCTTGTTCGTATATGGGTGGATGTTCAATAAAACTTATAATATTTCAGTTAATAAACACTTTAAGTGTTAAACTATATATATTGTGTTAAATTATATATGTGTTTAGTTTGATAAAAAAGATTTGAAAAATAACTAATCTAGATTCATCTTAACTAGGGCCTGCAAATCTTTTTGTTGAGTGCAAAACTTGAGTATTGCACCTCGAGAGATTTGATCCCTCTCTAGGCTTGATAGATCTAGAGTTAAATGGATCTAGGCTGGTTTCAATCGCGTGTGGCCAAATAAATCAAATGAACAGAGGATTGATTTTACCAATAATATGTAAAATCATCTAATATTAATATAAGCATTTTAAATATGCTAAATATGTCTCAGATTAATCTGGTCATTTTAATTTTAAATTTGCTTAGTTAATTTTTAATGTAAAGTGACTATGTAGTAGTGTTGAATGATAGAAAATGTGAATAATAAGAACATAGTAAATTACAAATAGTCTTCATTGTGATTAATCTCAAACTATTTTCTTCTACTATTCTTATTGTCACCCTTGTTACTTTTGGGGTCGATTATATGAAAAGGACATGTTAAATCGCAAACCATTTAAATCTTTAGCTCGAGATATTATAGTGAACATCATACCTTGTCTCTCTTTCTCTCCAATATTAATAGGTTGAATTACTATAACACAAAAATCAATGCACAATATTAATCCAATCTCTTTAAAATTACTATACCATCATACATCCAATTCTATCAAATTAGAAATCAACATCTACATTGAAATCAATGCATCTAATGCAAGAAAGCAAATAATATTAGAAAACAACATTTACAATGAAATCAATGCATCTAATGCAAGCAATCAAATACGATTAGAAATCAACATTTACACTCAAATCAATGCATCTAGTGGAAGTAAGCAAATAGGCTTATAAACCAACATCTGCAATGAAATCAATGCATTTAGTGCAAGTAAGAAAATAGGATTATAAACCAACATCTACATTGAAATCAATGCATCTAGTGCAAGAAATCAAATAGGATTAGAAATCACCATCTAAAACTGAAATCAATGAATTTAGTGCAAGCAATAAAATAGGATTATAAACCATCTACATTGAAATCAATGCATCTAGTGCAAGCAAACAAATATTATTAGAAATCAACATCTACATTAAAATCAATGCATCTAGTGCAAGCAATCAAATAGGATTTGAAATCACCATATACACTAAAATCAATGCATTTAGTAAAAGCAATCAAATAGGATTAGAAATAATCTACATTGAAATCAATGCATCTAGTGCAAGCAATCAAATATAATTAGAAATCAACATCTACACTAAAATCAATGCATCTAGTGCATGCAATGAAATAGGATTAGAAATCACCATCTAAACTGAAACCAATGCATCTAGTGCGATAAATATTCTTCCCTCTCTCCCCCATATATATATATGTGTGTGTGTGTGTGTGTGCGCACATTTGGGTGGTTGAGATAGAGAGACAAAGGAGGAGAGATGGAGGGATACTATATATATATATCCCTCCATCTCTCCTCCTTTGTCTCTCTATCTCAACCACCCAAATGCACATGCTCTCTCACTCCATATCTAGCAATATCTTTGTCCCTCCCTCTCTCTCCATCTCTCTCTTCTTCCCTCTCTTCACTTTCGATCTATATCTCTATATCCCTTTGTCTCTCTATATCACCCCCAAATATACACTCTCTTTCTCCAATCTATCTATCTATCCCTCCCTCCTTCTCTCCCTCCCTCTCTCTTCCCCTTCTCTCCCTCTCCCCCGCTTCTATCTCCTTTCCCTCTTGTTGCCTTCTCTCTCCATTTTTCCTATCACTCCCTCTCTCTCTCTCCAGCTTTATTTCTATATTTTTTTATTCTTACCTCCCTCTCTCCCACTCCAACTCCATCTTTTTTCCCTCTCTCTCTCTCTCTCTCTCTCTCTCTCGCGCGCGCGCGCGCATGCTCTCCAACTTTGTTACTATATCCTTCCCTCTCTCCTTTCTCATTCTCTCCCCCATTCTCTCTCCATATCTCCTTCTTTGTCTCTTTATCTCACCCCAAAACATACACAGTCTCTCTCCATCTCTCCCTTGTCACACTCTCTCTATCTCTCCACTTCTCACTCTCTATGTATTTCTTCTTCCCTCCCTCTTTCCTCCTCTCTCTTGTACTTCCTCTCTCTCCATTTCTCTCCTACCTCCCTCTCTCTTTCTCCATCACTCTCTCTCTTTGCCCTCCAATCCTCTCTCTTCCCCCATCACTCCCATCCTCTCTCTCAAGTCTTTTCTCTCGTTCTTCCTCTCTCACTCTCTCTCTCTCTCTTTTCCCTCCAATCCTCTCTCTCTCTCTCTCTCTCTCTCTCTCTCTCTCTCTCTCTCTCCAATCCTCTCTCTTCCCCCATCACTCACTCTTTCTCTCTCTCTCCAACTATGTTACTATATCCCTCCCTCTCCCCTTCTCTGCCCCCCTTCTCTCTATCTCTCTTTCTTTGTCTCTTTATCTCACCCCTAAACATACTCTCTCTCTCTCCATCTCTCCCTTATCACTCTCTCTCTCTTCACTTATCACTCTCTATGTGTTTATTCTTCCCCCCCTCTCTCCTCTCTTGCAATTCCTCTCTCTCATCCCTCATCTCTCTCCCTTTCTCTCTCTCTCTCTCTCTCTCTCTCTCTCTCTCTCTCTCTCTTCATTCCTGCCTCCCCTATGCTTAAGTTTATCTCCATTTCTCCCTTGTCACTCCCCCTATCTCTCCACCTCTATCACTCTATCTCTTTGTTCTTCCCTCCCATATATATCTTGAGTTAATATAATCATGATATTTAATATTATTCTAAATTAACAATTTAATATTGTATTAATTCAGTTTTTTAAATTTAATAATATTAATATTATAATATATTAATATGAATATTAGATTTAATTAATATAGTTCATAGTAATCTTTTACATTTATATTTAAGGTATAATGTTTTTGTATGGTATTAATAATAATGGCCCATAGGGCCACCTAATTAAACCTATTTTTTGAGTGTTAGTAAGTATAAAGAGGTTTATGGAGTAAATATAAAAAGAGGTTTTATTTATTTACCATATCTCTCCTTTAATTATAGTTTTATTTATTTTTCATATCTATTTTATTTACCATGGTATTTGGCCCATAGGCTTGGTATATAATGAGATGTTGATTTCTAATCCTATTTGATATATTTTTATTTATTTGTCATACCTCTTTATACCTCTTTTATATCTATTTAATTACCATACCTCTTTTATAAATATGGTATTTGACCCATGGTATTAATAATTATTTGTCCCATGGTATTTGGCCCATAGGTTTCACCTAAATAAAACATATTTTTTGAGTTTTCTTTAAATATAAAAAGGTTGATAAAATAAATATAAAAAGAGGTTTTATTTATTTACCATACATCTATTTTATTTATATTTTATCTATTTACAATACATTTTTTTTTGAGTGTTCGTCAACATTTTTATATTTTAAATTTTTATTGTGTTTATACATATTAATAATTAGATTGATTTAAGGCCACAATAGATTAAAAATGTTAAATGTTAAACATTAAGTTTATATTTACATGTTTATGTTTTCATGTGAGATATACCCCATACTTGGTTGTTTACATTTACATTTAAGTTTACGATTTTCTGTGAGATCTACCCCCATACTCAGGTGTAGAGGGCCTCTTGGCGCAATTTATATTTACATTTACTTTTACATTTACATGTTTACGTTTTTATGTGAGATCTACCCATACTGGGTTGTTTACAATTACATTTTTATATGGTTTACATTTATATTTACGTTTACATTTACATTTACATTTTTATGTGAGATATACCCTATATTGTGTTGTTTACATTTACATTTATGTATACATTTACATTTACATTTACATTTATATTTACGTTTACTTACGTATAAGTTTTTATGTGAGATCTAGCCCCATACTACGCTGTAGAGAGCCTCTCCCATACTTGGTTGTAGAGAGCCTCTCCCATACTAGGTTGTAGAGAGCCTCAGGCGCAAAAAAATATTTTATTTAATATATTTTCATCTATTTTTAAATTAAAAATTTTTTACATTTAATAATTGCAATATTAGATTAATCAATATTTAATAATTAAGTTAAGAAGCATTATTTTGTCAAATGTTTGTACATTAATCAATAATTAATAATTACGTTATTAAATGTTGGTAGATTAATTTTTCTTTTAAACTAAATATTTATTTTATGGTCATAAATGAAATACGTTCGTATATTCTAGTCATATTTTACTTTAATTGATGGAATTTCAAGTATTAACTACTTTATATCTCTGAGTGTATGTTTACAAGTCTAGAATGATTGTGTCAAGAGGTGCTCTACAACCCAATATAGGAGCAGAAGTGCAGGCGTAAATGTTTGTAAACATAAACATAAACATAAATATTTAACATTTATTGTGCAGTCGTAAATGTTTGTAAACATAAACATAAACATAAACATTTAACATTTATTGTGGTGAGAGGTGCTCTAAATCTCAGTGTTTGTAAACATAAACATAAACATAAACATTTAACATTTATTGTGGTGAGAGGTGCTCTAAATCTCGGTATAGGGGGGATGTGCATGCGTAAATACTTGTAAACATAAGCATAAACATAAACATTTAACATTTAGCATTTATATGTCAACTCAATTAAAAAATAATAAAAAGTTAAAAGTAATATAGATCAACATAAACATAAACATTTAACATTTAGCATTTCTATGTCGACTCAATTAAAAAATAATAAAAAGTTAAAAGTAATATAGATCCCAGTATGGGGGAGATGTTGTAGTGTCTACAAATGAGCATAAACACTTAAATATTGGCTCAATTAATAATAAAAAGTTAAAATTAATAAAAATAATAAAAGCCCCATTTAAGTCCGTCTTCTACCTACCCCTTCAACCTTTTGGATTTTGGCAGATCTTTCTTGGAGATAATAATAATGCCTTTTGCAAGGATTTTGGTATATCTGGATACTCGGGAAGGTCTGGTGGAGAATTTGATTATTCACTATTTAGGGCTTTTCTGTATTCAAATCCTCGACTATGAGGGAGTCCCTTTCAGATGCTTCTGATGCCACTAGGTGGGCCATGTTTACAAAGATTCCCCATTACCATTAAAGGAGAATCAAGGAGTTCCCATTCATAGTATCATATTTCCGATGTCTAGAGGACTGGTTCCAACAAAGGCAGATTTACTTAGAACACATATCCTCACTCACTATAATCCTTTGTTTAGTAATGACTTGGCGTCAGGGAGGGTCCCTCAATCCACTTTGACTGGTATGCACAAGGGTGGTGATGGTTCAAGGTTGACCCAACCACCAACAACAATTCCGATGAGTACTACTACTCCCTCCCATCCTTTTTCATTCTGTATTGTTTCACAAGTATCTATATCTATGCCCTCATATTCAGTCCACTTTGTTGGTAGCCATATTCCATCACAATATTTGGGGGTTCTATCCTTTCCGGTAAATAGTATACCTGTTTGTTGCCAAACTCCATCTCCTACTCTTCCTTCTCCAAGTGATTCCTCATTAGGATCTGACAAGGGGCATATATATAATCTCTGATTTTTATCTCGTCTATCCATTGCATCTATTTCCCTCAACGGCCACGGGACTGGTCTAGGCTCTCTCTTGCCTCCAAAATCCCTAAAATCGCCCATGGGAGGCAATCTCATATTTCCAAAGACATGAATCAGGCTAGTATGGATATTCCCACTAGCAAACAACTATCTATGGAAGGGGTTCTTAGAGCAATGCAAGCCCCATATTCATTTCCCCCATTAAGTGCCTATCTTACAACTATTGAGGGTTAGCTAGCCCCTTAAAGAATTAGCTCTCAAACAATTGGTTCTATCAAATTGTCTCGATATCGTATTTCTACAAGAAACTGTGGGACCCTGTCTTGAGGTCGAGCATACTCTGTATAATTTATTTAAGAGTTGGAATTTCTATTATGTTGACATGAGGGGTCACTATATGGGGGTAGCTATTGGGATCAATCGTAAAACTATGCAGATTAAAAATGTTTGGGGACACCATAATCACATTGCAGCTGATATTTTTTCCGAAGAATTCAATATACTATTTAGGATCGTTAATATTTATGAACCTTGTCAAAATCGCGTAACCTTATGGAAGGATATGATGAATAGGTCTTTCATGAATATGGACCATCTAATTATTGGGGGGGATCTCAATTTCTCCATTGGTATGGTTGAATGTTGGGGCCATGGTGCACAAGTGGATTCTCTCTCAAATTTTTTCTCCCGTCTTTTTGAATCTCAACACCTCATTGACATTGATATGGCTAAAACACTACTTACTTGGAGAAATCGCCATGTGGGGGAGGATATGATCACTAGAAGACTGGATCGATTTTTAATTAAGGAATGTTTTCTAGATAACTTCTCTTGTTTCAAAAAATGGGGCAGAATAGGGGAACAATATGATCACCATCCCATCTTCCTCCAACTGACAAGTCATTTCGACAAGCCTAGAGACCCCTTCAATTTTAATTCTAGTTGGCTTAAAGAGGAGGAATTTTGAAATTTGGTGAATGCGAGCTGGATGCAATGTGAGTATCATGTGAAAATATTGATGGCTTCCCAATTCAACAATAACCTCTGCAATTTAAAAAGGAAAACTCTAAAGTGGCTTAAAGGGAAAAGACAAAGGGATGAGGAAGCCTTAAAGAAGATCGATGGAGAACTAAAACATATGGAATGACCTAATGTAGGGGGTTATACATCCAATGAATTAAAATTTCATCTCATTCAATTAGAAATGGTTAGGCAAAGACTACTGGAAGCAAGAGAAGAGTCTTGGAGGCTAAAAATTAGGGTGATATGGCTTCAGGTAGGCGATGACAACACTAAATACTTCCAACAATATGCCAAGGCACGAAAAGCTTTCAATACCATCTGGTCCCTCGTTGATGATGCGAGCAATAGGGGATCAAATTTTAGAGACTTGGCTAAGATGAGAGTTCACCATTTCCAATCGCTTTTCTTCGCTCCACGGGAAGCCTACCTTGGGGAGATCATGCATACTGCCCAAGATTTCCCTTTATATGCTATAGACAAAGACAATGACAACTTAATGTAGGTCATTTCCTCTACGGAGCTAGAGGTTGTCCTACACTAGTTCAAAAAACATAAAAGCCTAGGTCCTGATGGTTGGATAGTAGTTTTTTTCTCAGTTTCTATGAACTAATTGGTCCGGACACGTTAAAAGTTGTGGAGGAATGTCAGACATATGGTGATTTCAAATAAACCTTCATCTCACTTATTCCTAAATCAGATGATCCATCTACTTTTGGGGACTACCGACCAATTTCGCTATGTAACGTCATTTACAAGATCGTGGCCAAAATTATGGATAATAGACTCAGACTGGTATTATCTCGTTACATTTCATAGGAGAAATTTGCCTTCTTGGAAGATAGACAAATTCATGAAGCCATTGGAGTAGCACAACAGGGGCTTCACAATATCAAGACAATGAAATTGAAGGCCATGATCCTTAAAATTGACCTCTCCAAGGCTTTTGACAGAGCTAGTTGGCTCTATCTCAGACTATTACTTACCCACCTTGGCTTCCATGTTTCATTTATTAACTGGATCAAGTGTTGTATCACATCGACATAAATTGTTGTTTTGATCAATGGTGCTGCATCAAATTTCTTCCACACTGAGAGAGGGCTCTAAAAAGGTTGTCTTTTGTCTCCCTTAATATTTCTTCTGATTATTGATTGACTCAGTAGACTGATTCACAGATTGATCAACCGGGGTACCCTCAAGGGGATTCATATTGGGGTTGCAACGTTCCTCTCTCACTTAGTGTTTGTAGATGATGTATTGATTCTCTTGGATGGCTCCCGCAGTGATTTGGATGAACTCAAATCTATATTGGACTTATTCTAGGTTGCTACAGGTATGTCTCTAAATAATAAAAAATCCACACTTACATGTTGTGAATTTTCGGAGCTTGAAATTACCTATGCTCGTAGTCTTTTTAAATTTCAAGTCAAGCCGCTCGATGAAAGGATTAAATATCTAGGATTTCAGTTGAAGCCCAATGATTATATCAAAGACGATTGGATGTGGCTAGTGGCCAAAATTGAAAATAAAATAAAATTTGGTGTAACAAGTGGTTGTCCAGAGATGGAAGGTTAATGCTCATCAAATCCGTACTAAAAGCCACACTTGTATTTTGGATGTCTCTCTCCTAGATCCCCAAAGACAGAGTGAATATCATACAAAGAATATTTGTTGTTTACTTTAGTGGGGGTTGACGGAAGGGCATACCTTTGCTTGGGTCAGATGGGACAAAATTTCCCTCCACAAAAAATGGGGCGGTTGGGGTTTAAAAGGCCTTCATTGTTTCTCATAAGCACTGGCAGCCAAGGTTGGATGGACTTATCTCGACACACAGTCTTTGGAGAAGTTGTGCACCAAAAATATATTCATCCTTTATATACAAAATATTGGATTTGGTTCTGAAGTAAACTCAGATCCAATATCTTGACTATATGGAATCCTTTTTCATCATTGCCTCAGGTTTGGCCTGGCAATTTGGCTCTAGAAACTATGTTCGATTTGGCATAAATCCATGGTCAAGTTGTGGCAATAATCATATTCTCCCCCTGGATCTGGCCGCTTTCCTTTCCTCTCACATAATAAAATATATTAACCAGATAGCAGATCCAGAGCGTTATCATATGTGGGGGCAGCTTTGGCAATCCACAATTGCCCTTCAAATTCCTAAGCAATGGAATATTCCTAGGGAGATTACACCAGGGTGCTATCTTCGTTACACATATGAATAACCGATCATGAGGATGAAATACTATGGGCACACTCAAAAAATGGAACATACACTCCTAAATATGGCTATCTATTTATCATTACCTCAAGGGAACCTGTGACACACCACTAGTAGTGGAGGTACTTATGGAAGCTGAAAGGACCAACCAAGTAAGGGATGTTATTATGGTGTATTCTGTAAAACAAACTGCCCACTGGTGACAACCTAAAGAAGCGATCCTTTTGTGGTCCCTCATGGTGCACCTTATGCAGAGAATCTAAGGAATCCGTTGAAAGCTTATTTTGATCATGTCAAGTTCCTTGTAATGTATGGAATATTATTTACCAGGGGTTGTCCATAAAAATAAAATGACAGGGAGGAAATCTATTATAGGCATGGGAAAATTGGTGGAATGAGGTAGCACCAAATAAGTTAAGGAACATCGATTGCTCACATGTTGGCACCTCTAGATTGGGCCGACTCAGAAGATCTCCCATAATAATTCATTTTCTCCATAACTTATGGTCGCACAAATCATAGTGATTTACAACCTCCTTTCGGATGAGGAAAATCCCGAGGGCCCCTGAACTATCACTACAAAGTTTATTGATAATACCATCCCCTGGGCATATTTTGATGGCTCATCACAGTAAGGTCAATGTGGTGGGCGAGTTGTCTTACATTTAAATGACACACATCATTTCAAACTCAAAGCTGGACTAGGGAAATGCACAAAAAACTTTGCATAGCTATTAATTTTAAACCTCATTCTTCTTTTCTCACTTAAAATTGCAGACATCTACAAGTTTTTAGCGATTCAAAGGTGGTGGTTGATTAGTTCACAGTGAAATCCACATGGCACACACGCTCAGAAGTATACCAGATGAAGTTATGTTGGTCAAGCCTCAATTTGACTCCATTTCCTATCATCATATTTATAGGGAGTGGAACCATCTTTCAGATTAGCTATCCAAATAAGGTGTGCAACAGGTGTTTGGTGTATGCCATGTGATAGAAAAACATGGATCAGAAAATTATGAATATTATCATACACGTCCATTTATCGAGGCTCCTACGGTCAACGCAGACACACAGGGTGATCTATTTGACATTTTTCATAGCTGTCTCTTCTTGAACATATACAAAGTGAGTTTTTTTTCGCTTTTTGGCTTGGGCTCCTTTCAATACTCAACACTTTCACAACTCCCGCAACATATGTTTTGGTTTTGTACACAGATCCTTTCTCTCGTATTACTATAGATGTATATATATAGTAAATGTTGTTTAGACATAAGTGGCTGGTATGTGATGACCAACAATCAATTTTTGACTCCATGACTTTGAATTATGAAACATGTAATTCTCATCACCATATTAATGAAAATTACGTTTTTTTCATGGGGAAAAAATAAAATTCATTTCTTTATATTGTAATTTTGTTTTGGAGGGTATCCTAGTCCCTCCAACTCAAGTTAGAAATTATGATCTGGGAAAATTTGCATAACAATTATAACTTACTTCGGTCAATGATAAATTAATAGTATTTAATAGATAAATTATCCTATAGCCTTGCAGAAACTAGTAAATTGAGATGTGAAGTGGATAAGCAAATAACTTACATAAATTTTGGTGGGTAGTAACCAATAGTAAGTCTACACATTTACATTTTTACTTCTACATAAGTGTCGAGGAAAACTAATGTACTCCAACTCCATAAAAGGGTGGAAAATTATTGGATCCCCACAATTGGAGTTTAGTTTAGATCAGTTAGTTAGATTAGGGAATAAATCTAAAAAATTAAGTGATTTTTAGGGAAAATTAGGGGAATGTTGTAACTACTTCTGGGAGCTAGATGTAGGGGCTTTTTTTGAAGGAACAAAAAGAAAGGATAAATGGGTTTTTTTCTAGAAGGAATGGGTTGGTTTTATGTACTAGACCCAATTTTTTTTCTTTTGAATGAAAATCTAAAGTTTATGGCCTTGAGTTATGTGTTTTTTTCGTCATTGTATTATCATTTTCTTTGGTCTAGGTATACACTTACATGTTGGAAATATTGTGCGAGAGTGTGTTCTAGTGGAGAGATTCAGATATGACCATGTAGCAACCTAATGACACTACATCATTTTGGTATCAGAGCACCTAGAACATGGCCTAGAGGGGGGTTTGTCTAAACTAGGGAAGGATGGAAGGAGAAACGATGGATTAAGGTAAAGTGAGGGAGATGAATTTCTCAGGAGGTTAGCAACGATTGAGGCTAGATTTCAACCATATGAATAAGAAGACGAACTGGAGAATTCCCCAACCCCTATTGGAGCAATGAAACCCATTGAAAGACTGATAAAAGTGATCTCAAAACATGGGACCAACATGATGGCTGGGGTTTCAGATTTAAAGGCTGACCTAGACCTTGAGTTACTTATCCATTTGTTGTAGGAATTAGAGAGGTATTATGGAGAACATTGATGAAGATGACCCTAGGAGGGTGAAATTTATATTGACAAGGATGAAGTTTCACATTGACTTATGGTGGGCTAACCTTCAGAACAACCAAAGGAACTGTGGTAAAGAGAAAATCAGGCTATGGCCTAAGATGCTAAAGGAGTTAAAGGTTAAATGTTTACCTTCAACTTACTTGTAGTATGTGCTAATTTTTTTTACAACTTGAGACAAAAGGGTTTTTCCATTGACTAGTACGTTGAGTTGTTTATGAAGCTACAGATAAGAGAAAACCTCTAAGAAGACAATGAAAATTCCATTACCGGATATGTCAATGATTGTGGTTTCAACACCAAGATGAATTACCTTTAGTCAAGTTGTGCTTAGTGGATGAAACATATCAATATTCTTTGAAAGATGAAGTGAAATTGTCTTGGGGTAAGGGTAAGGTAGTGAGCAAAAAAAATATCTGCATGCCCTTTGAGGGAACTCTTCAAAACCTACCAAGAATGAAGGGTTCGAAGATGATGGGGAAGAAAAACCTGAAACTAAGGGAAGAGGGATTTTTAGAGGTAGAGGAAGAGGACGAGGCTCAGGATATTGAGGACCCTTAAGGTGCTTTATATGAAGTGAAGAACACAAGCAATAGAATGTCCCCAAAATCCCAAAAGAGAATTGGTTGTAGAAGAGAAGGTTTTGGTTCAAGAAGTTCAAGGAGAATAGGGGGAGACCTTAATGCTACAAATGAATATGATATCACGAAACAAGGAAAACCCAAAAGTTGATTGAAGGATGAAGAGCGCTTTCTGCACTAAATGAAAGTGATAGGACAAATTATGAAAGGTAATCATCAATGGGGGTTCTACTAATAATCTGGTAAGTACTGAAATGGTAGAAAAGTTACAACTTACTTGCATGCCTGTAATGTCACACAATAATAAATCAATAAATAATAATAATAATAATAATGATGAATAATAATAACATGACAACAATATTAAATTAAAGGAAAACAATATTAATTATATAAATAATAAAACAATAAATAATAAAGAAAAATAATAAGAGTATATAAATAATAAATAATGAAGAAAACATAATCATAATAAATAAACAAAATAAAAAATAATAAACTGAAGTCATGAATAGATAAATATAAAAATAAACTATAAAAAATAGTAAGAATAAGTAAAGTTAATGTTGGGTGTGTTATATTATTTCCACAACTAGCCCCATGCATGAAGCAGGGGGTTAGAGGGGGGCGGCCATCCTCCCCTTCATTGCATCAGGAACAATGGGGGGGTCACAGGGGGGGTGGTAAACCCCTCTACAGGGTCCGTGAGAGCACCTCGAGAATTTTTTTTGGACCCTATGTTAGGTGGGCGTACCTACCTATGGTTTTGTGCATGGGTTTTACACATGGTTTTGGGCATGAAGGTTTTCTATGCATGGTATCTTGTAGATCTGGGTCAAGGGAACTATGGTTACATTCTAATCCAGGGTTGATGGATTGGGGTTTATGGCTGCTTCAGCATGTATATATATGTATAGTAACATTGAAAGGAACATGATGAAAAATCAATATGGTAGTCCCGATTTTGGGATCCAGGGGAAAATATATGTGTATATATGTTTTATGTTTTATGCTCTCGCCATGTTTATTTTCTGTTTTTAAGAATTCATTTGCAGGTAATTTATGTACAGTTTTAAAACCTACAGTTAACAAAAGTAAAAAGGAATAAAATAAGCTAGAGTTAAATTAAGAAAAATGTTGAGTTAAGTAAAACTTAAGACAAAGAAATAAAAGTTGGCATCTTAGCACATGGATTATGTGCATGTGGATGTATATCTAATACCCTTCCATTTTTGGAACAATTTGTTCTTTTTAACAGATAAAAATGGAGATGAGAAGCATTCATTCTTTCAAGAGGAAAATGTTGAGAGACAAAGGAAACCCTGGCAGTAGTAGTTGATTGAGGGCTTGAGGGTGGCCAGTTGTAGAAAGAATTTGTGCAACTGTACCTATGATTGAGTGAAGAGTTGTCCCCATTTTTTTTTTTGGTTAGTGTAATTCAAATAGTGCTACAACTCGATAATCAAAAGTAAGACACATCTTTGGTCTACATGTAAGTATTCGCTGCTCATGGGTTACAAAAAATCTAGGCTAAATCCAATGACTGTTTTGTGTCAATTATTAATAGCAATATTTGATGTAATTAATTTGTATGTTTTAATTCTAGGTTATTAAATATGGTATTATAGCAAGGCTCAAGCACTGTGGTACTTAAGATTACTTAATATCATTGGAATTATTAGAGTATTCCATAATTAATTTGAAAATTATTTATATTTAGTTAAAATAATAAATAGTTTTTAAAATTTAAAATTGGTCATCCAATATTATTGAGGAATCCATCCACTTCTAAGTGATTGTATAGTTAGGTTAAATTTGTGAGAAACATAGTGAACTGGGAATAGTTAATACTTGATGGAGGAAACTTGCCAAGGATTAACAATATACGTAAAGTAGTGAATTTGCAATTATGAGACAATTGAAATGTAAATATTAATGTGTTTAATAAAAAAATACACATTGAAATGCACATATTAATGTTTGTACCACTTGGAAATAATTGTGTACCTATGTGATAAACAGGGTCATATAGAATAATTCACGAAAAGGCCCCTTCTAAAAGGTGCTTTGATTTTATAATTGGTTGTTCCTATTTTGACTTTTGGTCTGTCATATGTTCAAAAACTATTTGCACTCAATGCAAACATGCAATGCGTTAACGTGAGCATGTGCACATTGGAAATTGGAAAGCCAAGTGTTTTATGCACCAAATTATATTGAGCTATCGTAGACCTACCTCTTAAACCCACCATCTAATAGCGACTAGAGACTACCAAGGGTCCTACCCCTAGGACCATGCAACACATGTTGCACATTGGAAAGATGGGGACCACGGCTACCCTTGTTGGAGGGTGATTCAAATGTAGGGTACTTTCTAGCATGCATGATATTTTTCACTAAATATCCATGGTATAGATTGTACCTTGGCCTTCTTTCCGGAAAATACAATTTTGTAATAGCTTAACCCACACAGGGGTGTGTGCGAAAATCCACAAACAATCAACCAGTGGAAATGGATTCCTGATGTTGCCTTCGTTTATATAAAATTGACAAGTCTTATCATTTTATTTTAATATCATTTATAGTTGTTATTAATTTATATGGTAAGTTAATTTTTCAGTCATTGAAAAATCATAGCATGAATTCCCGGAAAGTTATTTCGTCATTTGTATTACCTTGAGGTTGAACTTGGAGATGATGTCACATGTACCTAGTGAATGTATCCATGTAAACTTACGATTTTTATATTGCCTTGAATATAATTATTTTAAAATATCAACACAAGTAACCATGTCAATATGTAGATGAAGTTTTGAGTGTTCATAGGATAGGTACATTATACTATTTTGTATTGTAAAAATTTATTTTAAGATTCTCTTTTGAAATATTGTGAAAGTTGTATTCAGTTTCTTGGGCTTGAGTTTCTATGTCATCCATCTTAGTTAATGATTTTTCAAACAAGAGGTCAACAATTTTGTTCATTTCACATGGTTCTGTTATGTATGATATAGTGATTCGTATGAAACGGTGTGTGATGATTATATTTCATCTATATGGGTTGTGGGTACCTTTTCAACATAGTCAAAGATAATAGCATTTTAGTTTTTTTGGATTTTGCAACCATCCAAGGGACAATGGATGCTCTAAACATTTAAATTCACTATGTTTCCTCTAAGTTTGTGAAATCTCTTATATCAATTTTGAAGTCTAAAGCCACCTCATCATTGGGTTTTTTTTAACTGAACCTAATTATTGACTACAATTAGCTAGAATGAACACATAATTAACTATGTTTTGTTAACTTCCTTGATTATTAAGTGTAACCTAATAATACAACCTCATATATATATATGATGTTAACAGTAATGACATTTTTGTGACGTAGCTCACTTTTCATATAACATGGTTAATATTATATATAAGATTTTATGTCCAAGTATACATATTTAATATCTCAATATGCTTCACCACAACGACTTCCATCTAGTTACAGGAAACTATCCCTTGATCCTTCACTAGTAGATGAATTGACTAGCCAAAATCAATCCTCAGTCAAAACCACTTTCTCTGAAAGTGAATCCAATTAGTCTATACCTGACCCAAATCAACAGGTCGAGGTAACAGTTGACCTGATTTCACCTTCAGTAAATCGTACCTTTCCCAAAGAGTGAATATGATACCACTCAAGTTCTTTTTGTTTCTTCAGATTCTAATGAGCTTGGGGGCAGTCCTCCTGTTCCATCAAGACAGGAGGAAAATCCTCCAGCTCTCATAACTCAAGGGGTTAATTCTCCCATTCTTACGGTACCCCCTCCAAGTAGTCTAGTCAGTTCCTTTGATTGGAACCGACTGGCAGGATTCTGTCTTCCTTCTTATGTCCCTTTCCAGATCATAGTACAAGTTTGTAATATGATTGTATCTGGCACTATTATAGATGAAGGTGTGTCTGTGAGTATCCTTTCCTCAACTGCTTGGCAAGCGCTCGATTCGCCGCCACTTGTGCTAGTTACCCAGAATCTATTGGCTTTTAACAGAGGAACCAGTCAACCATTAGGGATCCTTCTGTAGGTTTTAACCCCGTACATAAATTACTTGCATACGAATTCTAAATCACAGAAAAATAAACAATGCGAGAGCATAACACATAAAAACACATATGCACAGAGATTTTCCCTTGGATCCCAAAACCGGGACTACCATCTTGATTTTTCATTATATTCCTTTCAATGTTACAATACATATTTATACTTGCCGAAGCATCCAATACCATGGACCAAAAACCATTGCGTCCAAAACCATGGACCAAAAACCATCGCGTCCAAAAAACATGTGTGAAAATCATGCACAAAACCATTGGTGGGTCTGCCCAACCTAACATAGGGTCCAAAACAAAAATTTTCCGGGGCGCTGCCCCAGACTCCATAAAGTGGGGTTACGGGTACCCCTCAAACCCCCTGTTAACTATGTGGAAAGAATATAACACAACCCAACAATCTCCCACTTGTT
>APFE030775319.1:313211-334002 GCA_000404065.3 Pinus taeda
GGGAGTTTCTATCCTTTATATATGACTCCTACGTGCAATACCACGGGCCAATACCGTGTATTATTAATACCATCTATCTAATACTACGGCCCATTGCAACTAACTGTGGTTCCGTTATTAATTGCGGATTAACCACTTACAATTATTAATATGGGCTTTATTGACTCTTGACTATGACGTGGTCCCATTACATAGATAAGGGGGTTAGGGTGGGACCCTAACACATTGGAACAAACATGCAATCAAGAATTGGAGAAGAATGGAAGATTAATTGCCGGCATCCAAAGTTTAACTTGGGATACCTCTTGGTTTTTCTTAGTAAAACCATACAGTTAAAGGGCCGCCCTCAAATGTTTAACCGATGTGATCGATTGTATCATTCTTGAAATCCATGATGCCACATACTCATCTCAACTACATTCTCGTCTCACTTGTCCTCCAGAATTGGAACCGATGCTTGCAATCTGCCAGCTCAAATCAAAAGGAGATCATCCGAAACAATGAATCATGTTGCCGACTGCAAACAAGCCTATGTTGAGAAGATACTCATGATTTAGATGTACCAATTAATAGCATTTTATTTTTGTAATTAGTTAGCCTAATTAGTATTTATAGGCCCTTTCATGCATTTAGAAAGGGTCCTCAGTTTTTGTATAAACTCAAATCTGGAAGTCGCACTATTGTGCTTCTGGTATATTTTTTATAAAGACTGGGCCAGTATTTCGAATTTTAACAAAGAAAGCTTTGATGGGATGTGCACTATTGCCTTGATGTGAAAGTGTTTCTAAGTTGGAAGAAGGAATTTGAATGCGATTAATATCGGGAGTGATTCAAATAACATATGGTACTATTATCTATGATCTTGTTTCATTCTTTCATGTGAATCGTCATTTGTTTAATATTGCTATCATTGGATATATGTATGTGTTTTTAACAACAATCCTTATATGTTTCACTATTGAATGTGTAAGGAGTGTTATTCTTTCAATCATATCTGTATCAGTGATATATAAAGGATAGTGTAATAATGTTTTAATGATTACTTTGTTCAACTACTTGAACAAAGTAATTATCATATGAATAAATGTCTTGTTTACCAATAGAGTCATCTATATGCTTGTTTGTGGATAAAGATTATCAAGCATTACACTAAAAGCAGAAATTTCCCGGGATAGGATAGTTGTTCATATTTTTACTTTTTAGATTAAATCATTCATCCATTATCATTATATTAGAGAACCACCCATTTATCCATCCCCTTTTATCCATCATTGGGAAACTAGTCCCATTATTTCCAGTCGGAGCCACCACACCAAACGGAAAAGGAGCTGCCTTTAAGGTCCAGACCGAGTGGTTTTCCTCGATGTTGTTGCAGCGATTTTCGAGGCATCAACAGTACCAGATATATTATAGCATAGCATAGAGTAGCAATCACCATTCATTGTAAATATTATCAATTGGATGATCATACTTTGTAGATAGGAGTTTTATTTAATGATTGGTAAGTTGTATTTGTCACATTATTGATGATGCTCATCATTGGGTAAATATATGGACCTTAATACACCTCCAAGCTTACTAAATTCAACTCTTCTCATAATTCCTTACATATTTTAATTATATTTTGCTTAATGAGATGAGTAAAAGTAAGATGTTATGTCTAGTGGTCTAATGTGCATAGATTGCAAGTTTTTGGGAGCAAATTATGGCTAGTTAAGGTGTAGGAACTCAAATGAAACAAGAAAGAGAGATTATAGGAGATGGATCTTCCTCATTAAATCCTCACTCATTCGAATATCCTTTAATCAAATCACACTAGCTCGGAGCTGCAGGCAGTCGAGTCATAAAGATCATTGGCAGCCGAGCCAATGATAGTTAAAGAACCAGTTCATCTTGAGATTGGGAGCCAAGCCTCCCTAGATTTAAGGAAGTTGTTGGAAACTCTAGTTGTATAAATAAGGAGGCCTAGAGTCTCATTAGGATTTTTTATGCAAGATAACTAAGCACTTTCGAGCTGAAGGATTGTGGCAAAACATTGTTATGTATTTTTTGATATGTTAATGAAAATGAGCATTTCCTTGATCCAACACTGAGTTGACTCAGAAGGTTGAAGCTCTTGGGTTAGGGCCCAACCCTACTGGCAAAGGTTCCTCTTACTGTACTTGTATGCTTAGGTTATTTCATAGATTACTTGTTGAATTAATTTTGGTATTGTTTCCTTGCAAGTATTAGTGAATTTGATTAGTTTGTTTCCATTTGTGCATAGCTTTAGCAGTAGATTTAGAGAGATAAAGGAATACCAAAAAGGTTGATAACAGGTGTTCCTTGCCTCACTCCTCCGTTCAGGGACCATGGTTTGAAGGAAAAACTCCCATTCAGCCCCAAAAAGACAAAATTTTGATTTCTTATGAAATTTAGTGTTTTCTGCTAATTAGACTAGCATCTTTCAGTTTTCAAAGATAGGTTGCAGTTGTTATTTCTGATATATCCATCTTGGTATTAGATTTCATGGTGTTTCACAATAGGCTGCAAGTATTTCCATGCATGAACTAGTTAAATGAATGATGAAATTTTGTTTCCTTATGTTGATGGAGATCTTTCTTGTTTTGACATGATTTATGGGTAAATGCGAGTGATGTGTGTATTGCAAGAGTTTCAAGAGTGCAGGAAGAATCTCGTGCTAACAGCCCCAGCCTAACCTCATCTATCCATAATCGCCAAAATCCACTAAGTCCATAAACCGAGTTATCATTTCATAAGACCAACTTTCCATGCTTGTTGAGCAAATCCAACCATCCTACAAACTTTGGTTTGAGTTCTGAGGAAGTCCTAGCCACTTCCTTGACTTATTCCTTCCATAACTCACCTTCCCTAAGCCCTATACCATTGTCTAAATCACTCCTTTTTGCTTTCGTCCTGATCCTATAGGAATACAGGGGATCCTGTAGGTGCATTAGGACATCCTTAATGATGACCTGTAGTGGCCTGTTTTGAGGCCGATTTGTGAAAAATGCATCAAGAAAGATAGGACAACATCCATGCTTCCCTTTCAAGCCATCTGACCCTTCACAATCACCTCTCTCCACACCTAATCCACCTGCCATACAGTCATGAAGAATTAACATTCATTTTTTCATAAAAAGGACAAAAAGAAAAGGTTGTTGTGTTCATTCATATGCACAACAATGAAGTGTTTGATTAGATCAGATTGCATGCTTAGGATAGTTAGGGTTCCACATGTGTTAGCTTAGAACTCTTCTAAAGCAAGATCTCTTAACAGATAGCTAGATGAGTAGTGTGTTTTAAGCATTTATCTCAGTCTTTCATTATTGCAGTAGATAATATTTCAATTCCCTCAATTAGGGCAAAATTCCCCTTTCTCCATTGGTAATCAAACTTCTTCTAAATCAATAAAAGGTTGGTTTGAGAAACCCTAGTGGTCTATCGCGAGCTCAACATTGACAAAGAGTGGATCTATTGCATCTATTTCTGTATACAGCAACGTCACCTCCAAGTTTGTACGAACCACGGGTTGATAAAGTAAAGTTGGTAGCCCTACGAGTTGCAGCATTCTTGCTATAATACTCATGCTCATCAATTATCCATAATAATTTGTTAAAATCACATTTTTCATTAAGATCTGATTACTTAAATAGACTCCAGACGTTTTGTAGATTCAAGACAATAAACTTCCATAAATTTCATGTTTGGATGATTTATCGTTAAAATTAAAACCAAACCAATTGCATGAACAAATCCCATAAGAAAACATTAGAAAAGGTGACGGGTAAATTCAAGGATTTTCATCTAAAGACTCAGAAATATTGCTATTTCTACTGATATGACATGACATGAATTCACATTCAAACAAAACCAAGAAAAAATTTCAATGTGCTTAGCAAAGGAGCTAGCACATGGACTTCCTATTAGCTATTCAAGACTTTTATGTTAGTGTGCAACAAAACTCCGCAGAAACCCTCAGAATATCATGTACATTATGCACACAAAGGATCCTCTATATTCAAAATGTATTAGAAAAATTGTTTTAAGTTCAGAGATAGGGCTCGTAATATGGGTCATTCAAGAGAGTGTGCTTCATCCAATCTACAAATTCATCATCATTTATGTTGGGCCTCCAAAATGTCATCCTCTTTTACCCTCATTGCCATCATTTTAGCATATTTCGTAACTCTTTACCATGTTATGTAGCTCAATAACCCTACATTAATAACCATTTTCATGATCATATGGGTTTATTATTATTATTATTTTCTAAGTCATTTATTTTAAGTATTTTAATAGAATTTGTGATTAAATATTAGGAAATTAACATGTTTTCAATTATATCTAAAACTAGTATGAGTTGTATGATATTGTAGGTTTATTTGAAGATTCTAGAAGGGTCTTATTTGGCCACTCAACCACAAATTCGAATTTTAATTCCAACTCATGAAGATTTGTGGAATAATTGTAGAATATTTGGATCATTGACTAAGCACATTCAAAAGAGGAGAATCATGGATGTTTTGATATGTGTCTCATATCAAAACTAGGAGAGAATTTTGAGAGGATGTGTATCTCATATTTTTAGGTGATTGGTTGTAACCACAAGAGATAAATGTGGATTTATGAGAGATTTGAGGATCTATATTTATTGATTAGTTATCTTAAGTTTTTATATAAATAGGAGTGCATCATTCATACAAGAGAGTCCCAGTTCCAAGTTCCATACAAGATATGTAATTTGTAAAATGAGGATAGAGAGGAAGAGAGTTGAATTATTGTAATATCTTTGGAGCTTTTCTCCAAATTAAATTTATGGAATACATATTGTTACTTTGATCTCCAAGTTTTGATAATCATTCGGTGTGCCTGTTGAGGAGTGGAGGGCCCCCATCAACCACAATTTGCATACATTTTTCATTTGTTGCACATATTGGTAACATTGTGTAATTATGTTATTTTATTTATTTTCATTTTAAGCTAGTGTGATTTTCAATTCAACAAGTATGATTTTCATTTTAAGCAAGTGTGATTTTCATTTTAAGCAAGTGTGATTTTCAGTTCAGCAAGTGTGATTTTCATTTTAAGCAAGTTCGATTTCACTTCAAGCAAGTGTGGTTTCATTTACGCAATTTTAGTTTAATTTATTTTATGTTATTTTGATTCTTATTGTTTTGTTAAGATTGATTCAATTTCTTTATGTTTGGATTGGATTGGATTTATTTAATTTTCTTTGTAATTAGTTTCAAGTTTTTTGCATTAGATTAATATATTATGAGAAATAGTCACCTAGTACATATAGTACACATATACCTCATTAGTTCATGAACCCGGATTGACAATTTAATGATAGGAATTTAACTCACAATTAAATCACCCAACATTTTGGCGTAGTTGCCGGAGAGGTATACATAGGTGCTTATTTTGAAAGTTTATACAACTCCTGATAGTTGCATTCATTCTTAGATGCATGGTTAAAAGCATATTAAAATCATTTATGATGTATATTAAATATTCAATAGTTTTTCAATATTTTGTAATAATCTGTGTGCAAGACAAGAAATATTAACTAGTTGGAGTAATTCACAGTTTGAAAGATATCATTCCAAGAACTTTCTCGAATCCTAGCAACAGTTGGGATATCTGCCTCTCAGGAAGAGTATATTTTAACTGCATTCAAAAACTTGTCTATCTCTCCAGCTCCACAAGAAGATCTTCAAGTCTCTTTTGATTCCTCTTGTCAATTTGTTGAAGAGACTAAAGAATCATGGAATATTTTTAATGAAGAGCAACCACTAGAATCTAATATTGAGGAATGCATAATAAAGGATGATATTCAATGTGATCTAAACCAAGAAAGAAATCAAGAATGTCGTAGCTTTATTGAAATATGGTTCCAATCAGGGATCAAATCACATCACTATTTTATTCTTCCTTACTTCTTGATTGCATTATCAAAACAACTGGCCTTTCATGCTTTGAGGTAGTTTAATGCACATTTTCAAACTCAAGCATGAGTATTTTTTTACTCCTGTCACGCACATGGTTACACTATACATATGCATACACTTGAACCAATTCTTCTATTTCCAATAAAGTAAGATAAAATCAATAAATAAAACCAAGTTTGGTGATGTTTTTAAGTTTTTTTGTTCAGTTAGATTTTATTTTATCTCTGATTTTAATTTTGATGGTGCAATAAGAGTGATCCGATTTTAAACAGGAACACAACAAATTACAGAGATAACCATAGATACAAAGATGCCAAAAAAATAATATTTCATTTCATTAATCAAAAATACTGAAATATGCTTACAAACAGAAATGGGCGATGGTAGCTTATCTCTGAGGAGAGATGTGGCGGCTACATGCCTTTGAACTGCGTTATAATGAGGCTCATGGGCATTTTTATTATTAAACAATAAGAGAAAACCTAAACAACCAAAACCCTAATCCGAGGAGATGTAACACCAATAGTTTATGGGCCTCATTGGGATTAGTTGGGCAACCAACTTCCCGGGGTCGTCACTTGGTCATATTATCTCCATTTGACGTGCATAATACCATGTTGAAAATATATCTTTGAGGACTACGATGAAAAAGTGACTTATTCAAAATCGCTAGCAGTAGATTGCCTAAAAAACGTTGTTTACGGCCTCAAATCAGATCCGAAAGTTTGGGACTCGAAAAACTGCTAAAAATAGTAAATTGTTCTACAATTAAGGAAACTGAAAAACTGAAAGAAACAATGGTGGTGGTCCAAGTGGAATTGGTGGGTGGCCACCAATATCCACCTAGATCAAAGAGCCACCTCACTTACTAATCATTTTTCAGGAAAATATAGAAAGATAGGAGAACAAACAGAGTTTTGAGAGCCAAAATTTGAAGTTAGAGATCGAATCCTTTTACTTTTTTTTTTCAATTTTAGATTTCAAAAGAATAAAAGAGTTGAAAAAATTCCTGAGTGTGCTCTCTTTCTGTGCCTTGTGCGACCTGGAAGATCAAAAAGAAAAATTGAATAAATTTAGCTTTGAAATTTTTCAATAAAACTCATAGATTTAAAAATTGGATAGGAAATCTAATTTCATTATTCATTTAAAAAATACTCCAAATTTAATCTCCAAATTTCAATTAGATTTATCTCAAAATTTGCTAAATTTTTCTCAATTTTAAAAAAAAATAAAGTTTTTACTTTTGAATTCAAAAAAAAATACAAAAAATACAAACAATTAGATTTTTCAAATAAAACAAATTAAAAAACAAAACAAAACAAAAACAAATAAATAAATAAATAAATAAATAAAAAACAAAAACAAAAACAAATAAAAACAAAATACAAAGTGTAGAAATTAAACTGAAGATATCTCACAAACTAGGAACTATGTTTTCGTAATTTTTGGAGAGCAAGTGCATAATATTTTGATGAACAATCCTCGTAAATTTCAACCTAATTTGTGTCACTGTTTTCAAGAAAATGAGTATCATCACCTTCAACCATTTCAGTTATATTTTGTGATTCGTGGATTGGATCAATATTAGTTTTTGTGTGAAGACACATTGGGACCATAGGAACCTTCCTACAAAATTTCAGCTCAAGCTGATCTGTAGTTTGTGAGAAAATCATTTCTGAAGTTTACAACAATTTCGCATATATCTTGAAATCCGTGCATTGGATGGTGTTGATTTTTGGTGTGCATAAACATTAGAACAATAGGAACATGTCCACAAAAGTTGACCAAAATTCAATAGGTAGTTTGTGAGAAAATGACCCACGAATTTTGCAGTAACACACCTTGTAGCAACCTGCAACAAAAATAAAATAAAATTATTAGTTGTAGCTTCAATATTTTCCCAATTTTTATAGAATAAATTAGTTGCGAGATCCATTCTTTTTGGAAAGAGGCTTGGTTCAGTTGAAAATCAAATATTTTGGTGGCATGAAATTGATTGACAAGTGACCTTAGACACTTGATTTTCTCCTAAAAATCTTAAATTTTGTTTTGTTGGGCATTTGTTAAATTGTTGCCTTATTAGTCAAATTTGTAGAGTGATTGATACTTTTAACTTTAATTAACGTTTTTATGGCTTATATTTTACAAATTTAAATTGTGGTTTACTGTTAAGTATTCAAATTTGTAAAAGAGAGGTCATGAGTTCAAATCAAGTAAAAGTCAAAATTTGTTACTTGTTCTACAATTTTGACAATCCTTAATTAGGCAACAATTTCGCTACCATGTGGCAGCGTATTATTAGTCAACATTACACAAACATTGCCCCACTGTCCACCATGTTTTCATAAGCATTTGAAACAGTAAAAAATTGAAGAAGTTACCAACAAAACACCAGCAAGTAGTCCAAGGTACCACTTTCTAAACACGTAAAAGTGCATTTAATTTTTCTTCCTTGAATTTTTTTATTAGTACTATTTCTGAGTTTTCTTTGTGTATATATATCAGATGAAGAGAGACTAATCACCTCTCTCTCTCTCTCTCTCGATAGTCTTACATTTTATTGCAGAAAAGTGCTAAGTTTTTTGAGGTTTCAGGACAATGAAAGAATATCACTATATGCATGAGTGTCTTTTAAAGACCAAGTTTCTTTCAGAAGAGCGTGTTCATTCCATGTCAAACCAGATCCATTACACCATTACTACTAAACAAGGCCTCTGAAATACCAATTTTACCATTGCTACTCATTCTAAGCCTACAATCGATCCATAAATTTCCATCTCCCTACTACAAACCATGATTTCTAAACTCATTTTCCCTTTGCAATCTTCATACTTTTCTGTCTCATTTTCACTCATCCTTAACCCAAAAATAAATTCATTCAGCTCCCTTACAAAGCTGAGTCACCCCATTTTCCTCTTCTTTTTTAATAAATAAAACTTGCATCATAATGCAAATCTTTCATCTATGGTCCTTCAAATTATTATTTTATACTCACATTAGATGATGGCGGATTCATTAAGGCCTCCCTTCTAACAAGTCTTGACCCATCGACTCTGACACATCATTTTGGATCAAGATTATAGATCTTTCAAGTACTTTGAGGCTTGCATGCCTTAATGGCAAGTTCTCTTGTCAATAAACATTGGGAATACATCAATGTCCCCTATTTATTGAGATCTTCTAGGTGACTCGACTATGACACATCTATTTGTACCTAGTAAGATGTACTTAGGCATCTTGACTCTCATTGACATTAATGGTGAGTAGTATCGTGTTGGTTAATAGCATTCATTAATGGTCAGTAATCCAACAATTTATTTTCTATGTTCGACATCAACACATATATTCACATAGATAAGAATTATGTCATTGAGTAGGAATGATTGAAGACTATATGATTTCAACAGCTTGCAGCAAGACTCAAGTCATAATTCTGCAGTCGTAGTGTTCTCCTAGAAAAAAATATTCCAATTTCATATTAGATTCATCATCTATTCATACAACCAATAGTAAGAAAAAGCTAGTCAGATTCTTTTACTTCACATTCCATGATCCAGTAGCAACAGCCACACTCTTCTATATATATAGCTTGTCCGCTTTTCAGTGTGGTGGAGGTATGTTGTTTTCTAATCTTTAATCATGTAATTCCTTAAATGTTGAAATTGTGATTTTGGAATATCCATCACCAAATTTATTCCCTTTCTCATTTGCCAGAAACTGAAAACACTTTTCATTGGGGGGAAAGGATCTTAATTCATATTCACATTTCATGTCACGTCATATTTCATTTCATCCTAACCAAAATATTTTTTCCCAATCGACTATTATTGCATTTTGATTATAAAAGTTTATATGTTTTGCAATGGTCAACTGATAAGCACATTATATGGCTAACAACCACTATGGGGTCTTAAAAAGGAATTATCAATGTTTTCAAGTAATTTTATTCAACAAAAATAAGAAAAATATTGTTATACAAAAACCAATACTCATAAATTTTTGGTTGTCACATAAGAACCAACCATAAAAAATATGTTGCAATCAAATGTCTTTCAAAGTACACTTTGCAACGAGAATAAAGTTATCAACTGATATGATTATGAAAAGTTAAAAGAGAAGCAATACAAAGCCAAAGTTCATATAGAAGCAAAACAATTTAAGAAGATCAACTTATGATTGAAGAAATCAATGAAAAGTTGCATGAGGACATACAACATCTTCAATTGGGGGGAATGTTGGGTCTCCAAAATGTCATCCTCTTTTGCCTTCATTGCCATCATTTTACCATATCCTGTAACTCTTTACCATATTTTGTAGCTCCATAACCCTACATTAATAACCATTTTCATGATCATATCAGTTTATCATTATTATTTTCCAAGTCATTTATTTTAAGTATTTTAAGAGAATTTGTGATTAAATATTAGGAAATTAACATGTTTTCATATATATCTAAAAGTGGTATGAATTGTATGATATTGTAGGTCTATTTGAATATTCTAGAAGGGTCTTATTTGGCCACTCAATCACAAATTCGAATTTCAATTCCAACTCATGAAGATTTTTGGAATAATTGTAGAAGATTTGGATCATTGGCTAGCACATTCAAAGGAGAAAAATCATGGATGTTTTGATATGTGTCTTCTATCAAAACTAGGAGAGAATTTTGAGAGGATGTGTATCTGATATTTTAGGTGATTAGTTGTAACCACAAGAGATAAATGTGGATTTAGGACAGATTTGAGGATCTATATTTATTGATTAGTTATCTTATGTTTTTGTATATATAGGAGTGCATCTTTCATACAAGAGAGTTCCAGTTCCAAGTTCCATACAAGATATGTAATTTGTAAAGTGAGGATAGAGAGGAAAAGAGTTGAATTATTGTAATGTCTTTGGAGCTTTTGTCCAACTTCATTTTATGGAACACATATTGTTGCTTTGATCTCCAAGTTTTGATAATCGTTAGGTGTGCTTGTTGAGGAGTGGACGCGCCCCATCAACCACAGTTTGCACACCTTTTTCATTTTTTGTACATATTGGTAACATTGTGTAATTATTTTATTTCATTTATTTTCATTTTAAGCAAGTGTGATTTTCAATTCAGCAAGTATGATTTTCATTTTAAGCAAGTGTGATTTTCTTTTAGCAAGTGTGATTTTCATTTTAAGAAAATGTGGTTTCATTTCAAGCAAGTGTGGTTTCATTTATGCAATTTTAGTTTAATTTCTTTTATGGTATTTTGATTCATGTTGTTTTGTTAGGATTGATTCAATTTCTTTATGTTTGGATTGGATTGGATTTATTTAATTTAGTTTGTAATTAGTTTCAAGTTTCTTGCATTAGATTAATCTATTCTGAGAAACAATCACTTAGTACATATAGTACACGTATACCTCATCAATTCACGAACCTCAGGTTGACAATTTAATGACAGGGATTTAACTCACAATTAAATCACCCAACAATTTAATTTCTCGAAGGCATTTTGTTGTGTTTCTTTGTGCCAACCAATCTGTGATAAGTATTCCCCTAAGTGAGTGTAGGTGTCGAATATGTCGGTAATGATGTTTTCATGCAATAGGTCATCAATGATATCCTTGTTCATGAACTATTGGGAAATCAGGCCAGGAGCTACAGGCCTTTCGTGTCCCAATTCTTAGAGCAGATGATTGAAGTGAGAGTGACCACTTAGGTCATCATACAATTCATCGAGCATATTTTCGATGTCAGAGTAACTATTTAAGTACTCACCAATGGTAGGATCCAACTATCTCAAAACCCCTAGGAGCAATCAGTTGAAATTGTTAAACAAGTTGGAGGTTATGCAATTTTTTAGGGAAATCAATCTGACTGTAGATGATTATTCAATCTTCTAACAATGAATCTAATGATTCAAAGTGGTAGATATTGGAAAAAATATATGGACAAAAGAATATAGTGGAAAAAGAATATGGAAGAAGAGCACAGATGAAAAAATATATGATATGTTATGTGATTTAGCTATAACCCAATTTGAGTGATATAAAATATTTCTCAAGTACAAGTCAGTTACAACAATAGGACAAGAACCATTGGTCATTGAAAATGACTCCAAAAAGCAACTATGGAATCAAAGGTATGGATATCTTAAGTCTAGAATATAGATCAATCAAAGAAATTTAATATGGTTAATGTTTTCCTCCAATTCAGCACGAGTTATTGTGAATTTCACATTTTAGACAACAAATATAGGGATAAATTTGACAAAAAAAGTAGGATGAAGAAAAAACATGCATGTTTAGTCATTGGAAATTCCAAATTACTTTATGACATCCATCGATGCCCTTCCAAGAAAAATCTGGTTGTGCTCTTTCAAGTACAAGTCATTAGCTCTTAAAACATTGAAGGAATACAAAGCAATGGTTGAAACTCAAAAGGAAAATTGATAATAATATTAAGGTTCTCAGAAATTAGAGTTTGGGAAAATAAAATCTAATTACTTCTCAAGGTATTGCAACATTCAAGGTATTTGTGCGACATAACCACATTGTAGAGAGGAAAAGAGGACCATTGTTGAGATGGAAAAGAGCATTTTGAAGGCAAAAAACTCTCAAACAACTTTTGGGTTGAAGCAGTCTATATTGTATACCATATACAACATTGTAAGCATGCAATAGAAGCCCCATCAAGGTGGTAAGAAACATTTGACCTACAAATGCATAAGTGATAGGAAATCATAATTAAATTGCTAAGCTTCATGTAGGTATGGACACGTGCGATATCTGTACAAATATGGTAATTTTCTAGAACATGAGATCTATTTACATCATTCTCAGAATTTTTACATATCACTATCAAAGTCACGTGACTTGGGCTTAGGAATAACTTGGTACACCTCAGTTATAACTAAAGCCTGAAATAAAGTTGAAAACATGAATAAATATTGGTAAATCAATTTATTTTTTAAAAAAGAGAGCTTTTCATTCCAAGATATACCAAGTTCATAGAAAATAAAATAAACAAAAAGAATTTAAAATTATTAGTATTAGATTGGGAAAAAAAATGAGCGCAAACTATCGTTTAGAGTGCTTTGAATTAAGTTACAAAATCACAGTGTTGAACTATGGTCCTGTGGTTGCTTTAATGGGAAGAAAAAAGTTGACCAATTTTTTTGGAAAGTATAACACCCACCATTAATGGTAAATCTTACAACACCCACCATTAATTATGAATTTTGCTTGCTGGTGAAAACAACATAGTTCTTAGTAAGAAATAGTGGCGCCTTTTTTCAATAAACTTCTCCAAAACACTTTACAATTCGTTGATTTCTATGATTCCTTACATTATACCATATATATATATATATATATATATAGTAACAATCACCATTAATTGTAAATCTTTCCAATTGGTTGATCATACTTTGTAGACATGAGCTTCATTTAATGATTGGTAAGTTGTATCTAACACATTGTCCATAATAATTCATCAAAGTCACATTTTTCAATAAGAACTAATTATTTAAATAAAATCTAGACATTATGTAGATTCAAGACAGTAAACTTCCATAAATTGCATGTTTGGATGATTAATTAGTAAAATTAAAATGAAACCAATTGGATGAACAAATCCATAAGAAAACATTAGAAAAGGTGACAAGTAAATTCAAGGATTTTCATCTAAAGACTCAAAAATCTCGTTATTTTTGCTAATATGGCATGACATTAATTCACATTCAAACAAAACCAGACCAAAAATTTGAATTCACTTAGCAGAGGAGCCAACACATGGACTTCTTGCTAGTTATTTGAGACCTTTTTGTTCGTGTGCAACAAAATTCCACAAAATCCATCACAATATCATGTACAATATGCAAAGAGATGATCCTCTATAGTCAAAATATGTTAGAAAAATTGTTCTTGTTTCAGAGATAGGGCCCCTAATACAGGCCATTCAAGAGAGTGTGCTTCATCCAATCTACAAATTCATCATCATTTAATTGCTCGAAGGCATTTTGTTTTGTTTCTTCATGCCAACCAATCTATGATAAGTACTCTCGTGAGCGAGTGTAGGTGTCGAACATGTGGGCAATGAAGTTGTCATGCAATAGGCCATCAATGTCATCCTTGTTCAAGAACTATTGGGAAATAGGGTCAAGAACTATAGGCCTTTCGTGTCCCAATTCTTCGAGCAGGTGATTGAAGTCAGAGTAACCACTTAGGTTATCATATAATTCATTGAGCAGATTGTCTATGTGAGAGTAGTTATTTAGGCACTCGCCAATGGTCGGATCCAACTGTCTCAGAAATCCTAGGAGCAATCAGTTGAAACTATTAAACGTGATGGAGGCTTTGTTGTTTTCTAGAGAAATCAATCCAATAATAGACGATTGTTCAATAATCTAACAATGAATCTGACAATGCAAAGTGATACGAAGTGGCAAAAGAATATGAAAGAAGAGCACAAATGAAAAAATATATGATATGTTATGTGATTTAACTATAGCCCAATTTGAGTGAAAAATATTAATGTTAAATGTAATGACCAGTGTGATAAGTGATTTTGTATACAAGTTAACAAAAAGGGAAATTTTGCAAATGAAACATGAGTTTCATGGTAAAATAATGTTCTACATTCCATTCTCCATACATACATTATATAAGTTCACAAATTGTTATAATAATGAAATTATCATAGTTCAAATGTAGAAGATATCTACAAACGTGAGAACACCTGTAGTCTACAATTGGATATCAAAATAGTCCAAAACACCATAAGATTTTTAAAAAGAGCCAAGATATTGATTGTTTAACTTACTGAGTCTGATGAATATATCTATTAAAAGATTTATTTTTGTTGAAGAGCTATCAAACATATTATTCCAAGGATGTTATTACAAGAAGAAACTAATTTCACCAATATTTTTTATTTCTTACTTATTTTCATATACCTTGAACAATGATGAGTGTGATAACTCATTTTATATATTAATTAACAAAAAAAAGAAAATTTGCAAACAAACCATGAGTTTCATGGTAAGATAGTATTCTAGATTCCATGCTCCATACATTACATAAAATGAGTTTCATAATAAAATAATGTTCTACATTCCATGCTCCATACATAAAATGTGTTTCATAGTAAAATAATATTCTATATTCCATGCTCCATACAGACATCATTATATAATTTCAAAAATTATTATAATAAAAAAATTAACATAGTTCAAATGCAAAAGATATTTACAAACGTAAGAACACATGTAGTCACTTGATATCAAAATAATCCAAAACACCATAAGATTTTTAAAAAAGTGTCAAGATATAGATTCTCTATCTTACTCAGTGATATCAATATATCTATTAAAAAGATATATTCTCATTGAAAACATAAGCAGCATAGATTATCGTGACATTATTTTTTGCCCAAGATTATTGATTATTTATCTTACTCAAATCAATATAGTTATGAAAAGATACATTCTCGTTTAAAATATAAGAAACATAGTTTATCTAGATTATTTTATAGTAAGTGTAAATCAAAACTAGTTATCAAAGTATATTATTCAGAGGATGTCATTATAAGAAGAAAGTAACGTTACCATTAAAATTCAGTCAATTTGTAAACATTATAATTGCCAGAATTTCACAAATAAATACAAGAAAACAACCTTTATAATGCAAAACACCATAAGATTTATAAAAAGTGCCCAAGATATCTTTATTGTACTCACTCTGATCAATATATCTACTAAAAGATATATTCTCATTGAAAACATAAGTAGCATATATCATGCAGACATTATTTTTTAGCCAAGATATTGATTCTTATCTTACTTTGTTCCACAGTATTAGCAGAGGAACAATACCTAGCGAGATCACTTTGTTGACACATCTAGGCACAAAAATATTATAAAATAAAAATAAATAAAATAATTAAAAAATGTTTGAGATTAATTTTCTACATTATTTTTAAATTTCTACAAACATCTTATATTGCCGACGGTCTTGGACGCAAATTAAGTAAAAATTGAAATTATTTAAAAATATATTAATAGGAAAAAAACCCCTAATATAGAAATTGTTGACAAATCTGGCACAAAAATATTATAAAATTAAAATAAAATAAAATATTAAAAAAATGTTGAGATATATGTTTTCTTACATTATTTTTAATTTCCACACATCTCTCATATTGCCGAGCGTCTTGGACGCAATTAAGTAATATTGAAATGTATTTAAAAATATATTAATAGGAAAAAAACCTCTAATATAGAAATTGTAATCTATTGATAAAATATCTCAATGTTCATGTTAACTAAATTATTTCAATATCAACAATTTACATATTATATATGGTTTAAAATCATAATAATAAAATGTTCAAGTAATTGAAAAAATAAATTATTATTATTATTATAGCATTTCAAGTATCATTTTTTAATTTGGATTCTTTATAAGAGTTAACTTTAAATTGAGCAAATGTTGTTGGAATTGAATGTTTAAGCTAATTTAATTCCACGGATTTCCAAGGGGTTGATCCATTTATGATTCAAAATACAAATTTAAAAATGATAATATATATATATATATAATATATATAAATATATTATATATAGAGAGAGAGAGAGAGAGAGAGAGAGAGATTCATCTTAACATTATCTATCAAGTCGCTAGAGAAATGCAATCTTTGAAGGTGCAAAATTTTTAAGTTTTGCACTATAAAACAGGTTTGAAACTCAAGAAATTTGGTCAACGCATCCGTGGTTAAGATTGATCTATACTACAACTCAATATGAAAGTCACGTGTACTCTATACTATAGCTCACGTGTAATTGTCCATGCTCAACTTGGAATGACAGGTATCCCTTTAAAAAAAAGAATGATTAGTTGTTAATATTACAATAATTCAATATGACAAAAATGTGGTAAAAATAATTCACTTTCACTTTTGAAGTTATAAATAAAATATTTCTATGTCTATGATTTTATATAACTTTATAGAGATAAAATAATTAATTTTTTTAAATAACTTCCATTTCTTTTATAAATATTTTAACATAAAACTTAAATAAATGTTTGAATATCCTTTAACTAATATATTTCAATATAAACTATATAAATAGAAAGAAAGAAATATAATATAGATAATAATATATTATATATATATATATATATATATAAACTTATATACCTAGTTTAGTATATTAACATATATATAGTATGCTTGTATATATATGTGTTAAATGTTGATCTTAGTAAAATATTTGAACAAAAAAATTAAAATAATTTAAGGAATTTAGACTTCTGTGATCCATAATATTGTTTAGAGAATTTTCGGCGAAATCACATAAATAATCTTTTGTCTACGCGTTTCAAACCAACCAGTGTGGTTCATCGTGAGGACAAGTTGAAGAACCACTTGTCCTGACGATGAACCACAATGGTTGGTTCGAAACACGTTGACAAAAGATTATTTATGTGATTTCGCCGAAAATTCTCTAAACAATAAAATAATTTAGTTAATTCTTAATAATTTAGTTAAGAGATAAATGTGTTATTCATTCAATTGTTAAAATAAAATATTAATAATAAAAATATATTGAAAAATTGCACATGGAAACCACTGTAGATGGGTTAAATCTTGACATGTAATTTTTTTTCAAGTTTTGCATTCTGTCTCTACTCTTGTATTCATATTGGTATTTAAAAATTAGTCTCAAATTTAACATATAACAATTATTTTTTATTTAATGTTTATCTTTATAAGGCAAGTTACACTGTTTTTTATTTTGGTATAAAGGTTTTGACTTTCAATTAGTTTTGAAAATTTTAAACAAATTATATGACGTTTATTAAAGTTTTGAAAAAAAAATTATTAAATTGAATATTTTGAAAATTAAAATGTAATTTTTTTTCTAATTGATTTATTATTATTTTTATGTAGTTTTATATTGAATTATTAAAATTCTATTAAAAATTAAAAAGTCTAAAAAAAATTCTAATCAAGTGTCATAAAATTTTAGGCTTTGTGACAATATCATGGGCCAATACCATGACTTACAAAGACCACATTCCCAAAAATGGTAAGGAAATTAAAATATTTACCATGGCTTATAAATACCACATTCCCAAAAAAACTAAAGAAATTAAAATATTTAATAAAGATTTATTGGGCCAAGATCCAATATGAAGAGATATTGTAATGTCTTATGTTGACTTGGTCAAAGTAAATAAAAACAAAATTTAATTAAAAATTTAATTAACGAAATTAAATTAATTCAAAGAAAGTCTTTGACTAAAAAAAGCGTATTCATATTGTTGGCCATTGTGGCTCATCATTAGGACTAAGATCCACCCATTGTGGTTCATCATCGGGACTAAGATGGAGAGTCTAATCCCGGCATGAAAATAAATAATGTAGAGATGGAGAGAAAATTGATCCGTAATGGTTGGAATATAAAATGAAAACTAATATTTTTAGTAAATGGTAAAAAATTATTATATTAGTTTCCATTTTTTACCATTAGTGATCAATTTTCTCTCCATCTCTACATTATTTATGTTCATGCTAGAATCAGAGTCTCCATCTTGGTCCTCATGATTGAGCCACGTTGGGTGGTTTGAAACCATAGACCCAACAATTTGAATATGATTTTTTAAGGAAACACTTTCTTGAATAAAATATGAATCATTGAAGTTAAAATTCACATAAAATTAAATTTAATTTAATTAAAAACCAATCCTATAATTATTAGTAAACATTTTGACGGGATACAATTACCATAAAAATAAACAAGAAATATAATATAAAAATAAAATAGAAAAAAAAAAAAGATTATTTAATTAAAAATAAAATAGCCAATTTACCCTTATAACACCTTTCGACTCAATAACCCATAGTTTTTTCCAATGGTACTTTTCTTTAATCTGACCTATAAAATAAAAAAAAATTAAAATTATTTAATTGGAATAAAATAGTCATTTTTTTGTTATGTACACATTTTGACTCACGATTTTCACAACCCATGGTTTTTTCTCATGGTATTTTTCTGTAATGTAGCTTATTTAAAGACATAAAATTTTAATGAATTTTCCACATGTAAAAATAACCAATTGTGAATTTGTTGTGTGAATTAACAAAAAAAAAAAATCATAGATTGATTCAGGGACTATCTTGAGTTGTCAATCTCACAGGTGCTATTATTGGTAAAGGTAAGCCTTCTCTTGCATAACACCAAATTAGGGTAACTTTTTTTTTTAATTAGGGAAATTCTCATAACAAAAATACATATATTTATTGTTGTCCTCTACCATGATAGTGTTTTTATCAAAGTAAATTGAATTTTTCCTTTCAAGATTTTGTGAAGGATCATTATGCCTGGAAAGTTAGGCTTTATTTTTGTATGTCTTATAGGCAAAGTTTTCAACAACAAAAAAATTAGGAGCCTTATTTTAATGATATTGATTCATGTATTTGTAGTGCCTTATGTCTCAAAATTTATGCTTTATTTTTGTATAATTATCTAATATGTAAACCAATGTATATCCATCTTAACTCCCACTAAGAGGGATCAATATATTTATCTGTCTATGCACTTGATATATCAAGAGTTAAGATGGACCTAGGCTCCTTGTAGTTTAATTTTATAACATTTTTTAAATTAAAACTTAATACTTACAATATAAAAACATTCTTAACCATGGATATTACCTCATTTTACCATGAAGAATATTAACTTGTAAATAAGTTTTGTTACAATGCCATGGGCCAATACCATAGATTATCAATATAGCCCAAAAACTATAGCTCATTTTAAAATAAAATGTTTTTAATAAAATATTTATTTTAATTTAATTTTATAACATTTTTTATATTCACTAAAGTTCATGACCAGATAGATAAAAAAAAGTTCTATAACATGTGTCTATTGTCAATCTATTAATATGAATCGACTAAAGAAAATTTTTTAATTTAAATAAAATTCTATAAAATCTAAAAATAAAAGTTTGATGATGTGATGATGATGGTTAACGTCCGCTGAGACCAAACTTGGTCTATCAGACCTAAAGAAACAAATTATTTATTTTGATTTAAGATTTTATTCCTATGCTCAAAAAGCTTGGATAGAAGCTTCCCGAGCTCACTATAATTTTGACATTGTAAAAGGCTAGGAAGGTCAGTATTTTAACAAAGATTGTGAAACTGAGATCTAATGTGGTTGTACACGGGGCACTCTAAGAGGAAGTGGTTTTCATCCTCAGTGTTCCAATTCTCACATATATGGTAGATCCTTTCCATCCATGGTGTTTTAGGAACTGCCCAACGACCTGTTTCACTATGGAGCTCATGAGAATTCGTTCTAATCTTTGTTATATTAATTTTCTTCTTTGAGCTAGTTAAAATAGAGAGATACTTTTGATCTTCTAGGGTGGGGTTGATGACCTTCTTATAATAACTTAATTTTCTTTTAGCCGCTAAATCTTTCTCGCACCACATTTTTTCTTTGAACTTAGAAGTAACAATATCTTTAATGTTATTAATATTTTGCAATGCATCATTCTTGTTGATCTCCCAATAGTTTAATCAGGCCCTTGTGTCTTTATACCACCCTCGTTTGAGCCTTAGGTGGTTTTGGCTAGAATTTAAAGCTAGCTTAGAAAGTCTATGATCTCCTATGTTATTGAGTTTGTGCTTGTACAACAGAAGCCTAATCATAGCTAGGCTCCCAATAGGGGGAAGACCTACTTCTATAAGGAGAATAGGATAGGGGGTGTATTACTTTTAATTTTCAGGTTATATGTTATAAAACGCTTCTGGGTTTGCTCAATCTTTCTCCAATTCTCTAGAGATGT
>APFE030775319.1:337379-367403 GCA_000404065.3 Pinus taeda
TACTTATCCATAGAAAGCTTCAAATCCTTATAAATTTGAATATCCTCATCATCAACCTGTGTATTTTCAATGTGTTTCGCTAGAATTTGCAATTTTTTTGCCAAGTTAACATTGATAAAATTATGCTTGCAACTAGGATTTATAGAAACAATGATCTTCTCCTTTTGAATCAATCCATGAACCTATAATAAGGATATACCAGTAGGAAATAGCTCCATATGTTTTTCCTTATCTTGTTTATTGGCATGAGACCATCTGTCTAAAAGTAATTTTTCAAATTCTTCATCGGGCAGGTTGGAACATTTCTTTTGGTTAAGTAATCCCCACCATGTGGCTGCCTCATCTTCAAAATTAAACACTAGAAAAGTTCTCCAATTATGTGCCCATAATGACTTGTGTTTTTTTATGTATTCTTCAATAGTAGGATCATTATCTTTTCCTGTAAAAGCCATGAAGAGGGTTTTGAAAAAATTCACTTGGCGAAAATTTGAAATTGTAACAGTTTAGTCAATATTGCTCAGAATCCCTATTATGACCTATTTTTGGAAATGGAGCAACCATTCTGCATCCGCCCATGTGATAGAAATTCTGATCCAGGCACTAGAATTTCAGATCTGCGCTGCAACTCTCCCATCGTCCCCAAAATTTCTGCAAAAAGAGTTGATTTTAAATCAGCGATATCTCCCTCATCTGGACTCCGATTCGACCAATTTTTTTTGTTGAAATAGGGTATATTTTCACATAGGATCCAGATATACAATTAGATTTTGCAGATCTTGCACCAGGACGTCAAGATCTGCGCCGCAATTTCGCTGCCCCCAAAAATTGTCTACAATCCCACTAATTTTTAAATCAGCGATATCTCCTTCATCCAGACTCCGATTCGACCGATTTTTTTTTTAAATCGGGTAGTTTTTCACATGGAATCCAGATCTGTAATTAGAATTTTCAGGTATTGTACCAAGATGTCTAGATCTGCGCCGCAAACTCGCTGCCCTGAAAATTGTCTGCAACCCCACTGGTTTTTTAAATCAGCGATATCTCCTTCATCCGGACTCCGATTCGACTGATTTTTTTTTTTTAAATCGGGTAATTTTTTACATAGAATCCAGATCTGCAATTGGATTTTTCAGATCTTGCACCAAAATGTACAGATCTGATCTGAAAAATCGTCGCCCCCGAAATAAAAAATAAAATAAAATCTCCACTGTTTGCCCAAGAAAGTGCTCCAATACCACTTGTTATGACTCTGATATGAAAATATAAGACAATAGAAATAAACCCAAGAAATAAGATAGAAATGCTTCTTTATTATCAAACCCTTAAGGTAGAGCAACACCATACATTCACTCCTTAAGGAAGGAGAACACTCCACAGGCCATATGCTTGTACATACAATAATCCTTGACTATTCCTTCACATCCTCCATGTGGAGTCTCTAGCCTCTATATAGGCCTCATACATGCAATACCATGGATCATTACCATGGTTCCCTCATACCATCCACTAATACCATGGGCCCATTACATTATTACTAACTACTTGTCGTCCCTTACATGATATGGGTTAACCACCTTATTTATTACTATGGCCCATTCCATTATTACATTATTACCTTGGGTACCTCCCTTGGTACCACTTGTTGTAGATCTAACCCGAGAATATTATAGATCTGATATGAAAATATAAGACAATGCAAATAAACTCAGAAATAATATGAATGATTCTTTATTGATCAAACCCTTAAGGTAGGGCAACACCATACAATCACTCCTAAAGGAAGGAGAATACTCCACAAGCCATATGCTTGTTCATACAAGAATACTTCTCTTCATATCTATCCATGTGGAGTCTCTAGCCTCTATATAGGCCTCAAACATACAATACCATGCATCATTACCATGGTTTCCTCATACCATCAACTAATACCATGGGCCCCTTACATTATTATTAACTACTTGTGGTCCCTTACATGATATGGGTTAACCACCTTATTTATTACTATGGCCCATTCCATTATTACATTATTACCTTGGGTACCTCCCTTGGTACCCCATATTATCCCCCAAGGTATATAACAATATTATCGTCATTCCTTAGGCTAGAAATATCATTCTCTAAACCACTGTAAGGGTTAGTTTTATCTAGATTCTTCTTCTTATAGAAGTTAGAATTGAAGGGGGGAATAACATATTTCTATGTAGTACTTTTTATTATTAATGTCACTTATCTCTATCCAACTATATTGGTTGTGAGGGTCATTTTTATAAATCCTAGCATGGGGGGAGATGTTCTTCTTAATGTAACAAGTTATTCCCCCAATGCCTCTACTGGAGGATCGCTTGTTCTAGGTAGACCATAACGTAAAGCCATCTCTGTTAGGGACCTTAGATTCTTCATGCTCCCAAGTTTCAACAAGCAAAATAATATCAACATCATTTGAAATCCAACTTAGCATGGGGCCTTTGTTCCATGGGAAGCCCCGACAGTTCCAAGAAAGGATCTAGATCATGTTTAATTGCTTACTATCTTTTTGGTTTCTATCACGAATAAAGGCTTTTCTATTTCTGATTATTGCCCATTTTCCTTCCTTTCTAGCTTCTTTTACCTTTTGAACCTCCTTTCTTAATTCTACTTGATCTTCTGGAATGAGATCTTCATTTATGAATATTCTCGTTCCTTTTAGACTTGAGGTTTTACTAAGTATGTTGTACTTATAATCAATGGAGCTCACCTTTATGCGGGTTAGTCTTCCTTTATTCTCGGTTAATTTCCCCAACCTTGTTGCTTCTGTGAGACACACTATTTCAATTTGTAATCTATTATGTAATTCTGTTTGGGCTAAGGCTAAAGTATCCTCATCTACTTCCTCTTTTAAACCGAAGATTATAAGGTTCAAGGCCCTTTTGTTACATTCATGGTCTAATTCTATTAATTTTTTCATTTCATCTTTAATTGGTTTGACATCTAACTTATCTACCACATTATTTAGGGTGAGGTGGCTATTAACTTTTTCTTCTAGTTCTTTAATCATGTATTTAATTTTAAGACTCTCTAAAGTATCAGCATCTCCTTGCTGGAATGGTTGGTTAGTATCTTGGTTTTGTTTTTCTATAACCTGCAATCTAGTCTCCATTGCCTCCATTTTGTTCTCCAGTAGTTCTATTTTATTTTCTATTTGTTTTTGGATCATGTCTTCAAGAGATGCAAAATTATTTTCTAGCATGGCTGCTAACTCTTTTTGTAGCTTGGCTTCTGTTTCTTCTCTACATTTCTCTAAAGACTCTATATACTCATAAAGGCCTTGTAGAGCAACTGTGATAGTTCTGGCCTTGGTAATATTTGGTAACTGTGGTGAAATATTCATACTTGAAATTATATGAGCAAATATGTATTAGAAAAAGAAAAAGATAAGGAATGTGTCCACCTAATATCAGCAAACCTGATTGCAAATCGCCCGTGGTCATCGCAGCCCACAGACCGGAGATGCGGGCCTCAGAACCGGGTTTAAATGCCGAAGAATATATGTGAGCCCCTGTCTTATATGCGAGCCTCTACCTTGGATATAGCGAACCTCAGAACTGATCACCGAAGATGCGAGCCTTATGGTCTTATATCATAGAGGAAGTGTATATATAAGTACCGTGTTTAACTCTTTCACCGAGCCTCAGAACTCTTTCACCGAAGAATATATGCGGAGAATGTGAGGAAGTGTATATATCAAGTACGTGTTTAACTCTTTCACCGAGCCTTATTATGTTAAATTTTTTATTAGTTTTGAATATTATATTAATATAAGAGATAGGTAATAAGCATCAACACTACCTATTACACTTAGTTCAAATAATTTATCATTATTTTCAATAATCAACAAACTTCATATTCTTAAAATTAGCAGTGTATGTTTTTTATTAATTTCGATGTAAAGATAGACTTTAAAAAATGAATTTTCTTTATATTGGTTAAGAGTTTATTTTTTCAAAATCTAAATATATTTAGGAAAACTTCAATTTCCTTATGAATTATCCATTGATTATTTAAGATAACTTTGTTTTCCTTAAATAATATAAACTATCATAATTATATAAATTAAATCGTTTGTAAATATTAATAGGAAATTCTTCATTTGTAATAAGTTTTGTTATAATACCATGGCTTGTCAATACCACATGCTCAAAAAACCATAACAGAGTTCATATGAAATTTGTACATATAAGATTTTTTTGTTAATTAATCAATTTAATTAAAAGGGGCAAGAAAAGGGCATAACTACTTCAGAGATAAATCTCAACTTTTGATTTATGTATATTATTATGAATATTTTAGAATATTTTCATATAGGTTAAATCCTTATCGTCCACCTAATAATTATTAATAATTAAATTAAAATACTAAAAGCCATATTCCAAAATAAACGCGCCATACAATGAATCATTATCCACATATTACTAAATTACTAAATTGCAATAAATTTTTCTACATTCCAATCCAAAAAAAATGTTATACATAAACACTCATGTTGGGTAGGTGTGACTCCTTTTATGACATTATATTATTTTTGTTTTTAAAGAAAGCAATGGTGTAGATGACATATTGTCAAGTATACTTTACTCATTTTAAAACATAAGAATAAATATTTGTATCTTTACAAAGATACTGTGGATATCAAAAATTTATTTATTGCATGGAGAGGCACTCTACAACCCAATATGGGGTAGATCTCACTTAAACACATAAATGTAAACATGTAATATTTAACATTTAACATTTTTAATCTAATGTCATCCCTATAAATCTATCAATCTAATTATTATTTTTTTTCTAAATAAGATTAATCTATTAACAAAAAAGGGTAAAATTACAACGTGACCGAAGTCAAAAACACTGCCCTAACGAAAGGCAAAGAAGATCAATTAAGCAGATAAGGAGACTGCCCAAAGACATGGAACTCAGTCTTGAACCAGTTATCAGAACCCACGCAGGGGAACAAGTTATGATCTTCTTGATATTGCAGAGTCTACAGAAATTCACAAAAACTTGCAGTTTGAACCAAAACTTGCAGGAATGAACCCACATAGCAGTTTGAACAAAAAATTACCCAATAGTATGGGCTGCAGGGCACGATAACAAGGCAACAGTGAGAAAACTAATCATCTGGAGGCTCTTCCACTATTCGGCACCAACCGGTATCAGGCAGATCTCTTGCAAGAGCAACTTCAGATTCAGAAGGACCAGGATCAACCGGTGCCATCATAACATCAAGAGCACTGCGAGCTTGAGCATCCGGAGCCTGCAGAGACGTGGTGCCAATCCCCATCTGGAGGAACAGAGTCGGAGCAGAGACAAAGCCAAGGCCCTCCGGATGAGAGCTAGACTCCCCCACCTGGGTTTCCTCATGGAAGACCACCGAAATGTGAGCTGTAATCCTTGGGCGGTTCAGAGAGCAGTTGAAGGTGAAAATCGCGGGGCCAAATGAGGGAGAATACGTGGAGTCTGGAGGACGGGGCCCAGGGTAGTGGCTAGACGGATGAAGATGCCCTCTCCCACTACGAGTGTAAGGGTGATGGCTGGCAAGGAAATCACTGGAGGGGGGGAGAATCGGAAGATGGGCTGGAAGGCGCACGCCGAGGAAAGCCCCTGCGGCACCGCATTCTATGGCGCAGATGGGGTATAGGGTATATAGCAGCAGCAGGAGAAAAACAAGGCTGAGCAGCAGCAATGGTAGGGCTAGAGCAAATCAGATAATCATCAATACGAAGGCTAGAGGCCCAAGAGAGAAACTAGAGGATTAACGGAGGCGGCTCCTCAAAAAGACCAGAGCATAGCTCAAGATTAATCTCCCCTTTCAAGCCAAGAGGGGCAGCAAGGAAGATGGAGCCAACACCATACAGACCAAAACCAGAGCAGAGACCAGAGGCTGGATAGTAATGCGAGTGAATCAACAAAAGCAGCTTCACAGCAATCCCATGGCTGAGCCTTAATTTATCGTCCTTTGTCATGCATCGAGAAGCACCCGCCATTACTGTGGCATTGAAGAGAACTGAGGTCTGGGGCAAGCCAGAGCGTGCGGAGGCGTTAAACAGAGCGGAAGACAGGATGGGAGAATCAGGGCCACTTGAAATGAAGCAAATGAACCCTGTGCTTCTCAAATGTCGAGGTCCTTCATTCAGAAGGCGTCTATCTGTTCTGTACTGGGTAGGCAGATGTCGTCCCACCTCGCCCCACCCCTGTCCCATCGCATTTATATTCTGACTATTCACCCGCATCCGGGAATCAATCTAATTATTATTATGTATAAAAAAATATGAATTTAAAATATAAAGAGGTTTACGAACACTCAAAAAAGAGGTATGCTAAATAAATAAAAATATATAATTATGATGTAGAATTTCAATTGCTCAAGAAATTTTAATCTAAATTAAGAGACACAATTCTACTCTATTGATCTACAAAATTTAATTCACAATTTAGAAAAACATTTGCAAACATGCAATAATAAATAACACACATGCAGAGTATTTTTCTAGGGGAAAGCAACTGGTAAAAACCCCTTAAGCCTACTCGCATTAATCAGATGAATAGAGATGTATTAGAATTTCTTGCTCTCTTTGAGCACAACCTGCAAGTGAATAACCTATCTCTTTGCTCGATGAGAAGCTCTTACCCAGACTTAGTCAAATGTTTCCTCTACTTGAGCCCCTATTTCCTTACGCAATTCCTAGAGAATTAGGCCCCTGTTATTTAGGAATTTTCCTCCAATTAATTGCGCAATTCCCAAGGTTGGTCATCTCGTTGCATGGAATACTTGTACACTCAAAGCCAGTTTAAAACTGAGGTTACACTACCTTGGAATCTCCACCACAACTGGGTAACTTGAATTCTCTGCATGCACTAGCTATTTTGGGTTGATTGATCATTTAACTAGATGATCATTGAGCTAGACTGTTGTCCCACTGCACAACTGACCTTCCACTAGTTCTTTCAACAATTAGAACTAGTTTAACTGGAAAAAAATTGAAATAATTGACCTTGATTGCTACCAATTAGCAATTACACATGCTTAACTGAACTCCAATCCCTTTAACTCAAATTTACTAAGTAAAAGGAGTGACACAAGCCATATCACACAAGTTAACTGCATCCAAGTTGTTTGTTGATGTGGAAAATCGAATTTTCTCAATTTAACCAAGGCAAAATCAAATTAAGACTTTCTTGTTACATTTTTCAACATGGATTATGTGCAAAAAGGGGGGAAATCTGTAGAGCGTGGGATCGTGATTCAAGTTAAAAGAGTTTTCCAAAATATCTTTTAAGAAATTAATAAATATGAGGTTTTAATAAAAGAAAAAGAAAAACTAACCTAGTACATCATGGTGATGAAACAAGTCAACCAAAATGTACAAATTTTTCAAAGGCTTATGATTTTTCCTTAAAAATGACCACAAATGTCACTATGGATAAGGTGCAAACATCAGTTTCCTCACCATGTACTTATGAGAAAAGGATCCCCCTTTTTTTTTTCAATGATACATGTTTCACACTTAACAGTTCCTTTGTGAAAGTAGGTAATCCTTTAACCATCTCTTCTAATTTAAGTTTAATTGATCTTTCAAAGTTGAAAGGCCCAAATATATAATTCTATAATCCTAAGGAGCTAGGGGATAAATCCACTAATGTTGCAAAATCTAGTTTGCAAGGAATGGTCATGCCTCGTATCCCTAAAAGTTCCCTATCTTCATAACTATTCATTACTATTTTGGAATTGTTTTCAATTGAATTAATTTTAATCAAGCCATATTCCATGATAATTTGATAACCTTTTGTCTAATGAGGACCAAGGACAACAAATTATTTTTAAATGTTTAGACACACCTAATTCGTAAACTATCGTGGATATTCCACTTGACAGTTCGTCACAACAGATCTGATAAAATTATACTTAAAAATCCAAAATCTACACAGAGGGTTTATTTCTCTTTAGATTTATGGATCTATAAATTAATATTTACTATGTATTCATAAAACTTATAATTATGCAAAAAATAGAGAATAGAGAAATAACTCACAAACCATAACTAACACAAGATATATCTTGGGAAACCCTTTTGAGAGAAAACCTAGTTGGAAGGTGAGATTGCTTTGCTATCTTTCTCTAAATTGAAAATGGTTGCAAGTACAAAGAAGGCATATGGCCCATGGGCTACTACAGTGCACAAATCGTCTTTGTGTTCGCTCTAACTATCCCTCTTGGCTACCCTGCTCATCTATGGACCAAAATGCACTCAAAACGAATGAAACCCATTTTCCTCCTAGTGCCTCGATTATACATTAGGGGAATTTTGAGGTCTAAAATGGGCCTCCTAAGGAAAATAATAAAATAAGAAATGAATTTTTAAATGAAAAGAAAGAAAACTACATTTTTTATTGTATTTTTTACTTATCTCCCTATAGGTTTACTCAAATTTCAAGTGTATACACTTGTTGGATGCGGAATTGAACTTCACATAATTTTGAGTAGATCCACACCAAGAAAAACTTTAAATACATCAAAAAATGTGTTTCAAACATGTTTTTTGATGTGTTTTGAGTTTTTCTCAGTGTGAATCTACTCAAAATTATGCAAAGTGGATCCATATTGAGAAAAACTCAAAATACATCAAAATATGTGTTTCAAGTGTGTACACTTGTTGGATGCGGAATTGAATTACTTATTGGATGTGGAATCTAATTTCACATCCATTGATAAACCTAACCACTAGTAGACTAGCATATTATGTCATTAGGGAGATTTTGGTGTAAAAAATGGGCCTATTTTTTACACCAAAATTCCCCTAATGACATAACGTGATAGTCTACTAGTGGTTAATTTTGACTCCTTCAACTCTTAACTAGAGTTACAATATGGACTCCTCTAGAGTCTTCTTCATCATGATCATAGGACTAGTCCCTTTTCCATGACTAATGGGGCTAGCATGTCATCCTCTCAAATTATGTTGGTCAAAACAGGAAGGCTGTTAAAATTGGAAACTAGGGCCAAACTCCATGTGGATCATATTATTTATGGCAGCTGATATTTTTATTGGATCCCTCTCATTGAGAGGCGTAGGATTGATCTAAATATCATTAGATTCTGATAAGTATTTATGAAGTTATGAATTTATTTATGTTATGGATAAATTGTTAAGTCAGCTAGCAACTTATGTAGGCTCAAAAGCCCAACAATCATGTCTTTTCAACCTCTACATTTTAGTATAAATAGAAGAGGACTTCAAGTCATTTCTACACACACTTGGATCTCTTCCTCTCTCTACTTGTCTTTGGGTTTTAGTAGGAGGAGAGATCCTAAGGAAAAGTTGGAAAAGTCAGAACTACCGAAAAAGCCAGAATTGCTAGAAAAGCAGGAACTATCGGAAAAACTGGAATTGCTGGAAAAGCCAGAAAAGCCGGAAAAGCCGGAAAATCCGGAATCACCGGAAAAGCCGAAACTGCCGGAAAAGCCAGAACTACCGAAAAAGCCAGAACTGCTGGAAAAGCCAAAACTGCCAGAAAATCCAGAAAAGCCTGAAATACCGCAAAAACTGAAAAAGCTGGAAAAGCCAAAACTGCCGAAACTGCCAGAAAAGCCAGAAATGTCGGAAAAGCCAGAAATGTCGGAAAAGCCGGAAATACCAGAAAATCCGGAAAATTCAGAAAAGCTGGAAATGTCGGAATTGTCAAAACTGCCGGAAAAGCCTAAACTACTGGGAACTGTCGAAACAGCCAGAGCATCTATCTCTGAAGGAAGGCAACATGATGTATGAGATCATGGGCAGCATAATGATGCATGATGATATGAGCATGGGCAGCATAATGATGAATGAGATCATAAGCATGGGCAACTTGATGATGAATAAGACCATGGAAAATGCAGCATGATGAGTAGCATGAAGATGAGAGCAGCTCAGTCATCAAGGTTCAACACATGTGACAGTATAGAAAGGTGTCACATGGTAATGTGCAAAAAATAGACGAGATGCAGCACTATGATAGGTGAACGAGTCACCTTAGAGAATCAGTTGAAGCAATATGTCTTCAATTGATCTCATGCCGATATCAAAAGTCAAAGTGATTGACTTCTATTGTAAATGTACTATCTCTCTCACTTTCTTTGCTGAATTTTGAAGAACATAAAAGAAGAATTGATCAAGGGTTTCCCCACATTGGGGTTTGTCCCTGGCTAGCGCCACATCTTGTGTCCTCTTGTCTTGGCTTGTCTTCTGCGATTTATATTTATGTTCTATCTGCAGTTTACTTTATGCTGATGTGATTTCTAATGTGGAAAAGAAATTGAAATAAATTGCTCTAGCATAGAACATACCTAAAATTAACATGGTATCAAAGCTAAGGTGAAGACAATGCCCAAGCAAGAGTTAAAGAGCAATCACCAAAGACAATAGGGGCAAGACAAAAGGATCAATGGTTCCACATCTCTCTTCTAAGTTCACAAAGGGTGAAGTTGAAGTAAAACATATTATCAGAATGGCATAGCGGAAGTTTCTGATGGCCCATCTAAAGATCACTTCATTGGGAAGTTCGAATCTAAGGGTGGAATGAAAGGCAGATTCCTTGGTTGCAATAAGTTTGGCCATTATGTGAAGGAGTGTCTGTGTTGGGTGTGGAGCATGATTATTTAGAGGTCTTTGTTTCAACCGGATGTATACCCCAGGAAGTTTGTACACCCCTCCATGCAGGGGGTGCGGGGGGGACTTGTCCCCCCCGTGGGGGTTCAAGGGGGCCGATCCCCCCCGGCTAGGGGGTACAAGGGCCAACGGTTCCCCGGTGGGAGTTTCGGGGGAAGCGCCCCTAAAGCTAAAAACAGATGTAAAATTGCCTTGTAAAAGTATAGTAATTTCTAGTCAATCTGGGCCGTTCATTAGGCGGATGATTTGACGGTAGAACTTATGTTTAGTTTAGGGGTTTTTCCCTAGAAGGCAACCCCTGTCTTTGTATGAGGGAATTGTATTGAGGTTGTGATATAGATGTGTATTCTCTGAGTGAGAAACAGAGAGGTGAGACTATGAGAGAAAATAGAGGATATTACAGTGGATCTACTGTAGGTTGTGTCTCTTCATTTTGCTGGATAATAGAAAGGAAGGACTGGTTGTTCGAGGTGGATGTAGCCCAAACTGGGTGAACCACATATATCTGTGTCTCTCTGGTTTTATGTGTTTATACTTATGCAATATTCTATGTGTTCCATTGCTCTGTAATATATAATTTTCTAATAGTCTGAAGGTAATGTAGGTCATCAAGGAAATGGTCGACTCTTCAAAGAAAGTAAGGAACCCCGAATCACTATTATGTACCTGATCGCAAGAAGAACCTAGTGTCCATCTCGAAAATGGAAGTCAAAGGTTTCAGGGTGGCACTCATCGATGGAAAGGTATGTGTTTGGAAATAGAATTTTCAAAGATGTTTTTGAGTTCAAGGTTGTATCAAATTGCAAGAAGTCCACTGGGGACCATGTCCATGATCGAATCACTGTGGTGCTTGTTGTATAGCTGATAAACCACTTGGACAGGGAAATATGAATTATTGTGGTGCTTTATAGAGTTGATGAACCACTTGGATAGTGGATTATAGATCCTAGTGGTGCTTTTTATGAAAAGACAGTTTATAAACCACCTAGACAATGGATTCAATCTCTTGGACTAAGAAATACCCCATCTAGACACTGGGTGAAGCACTGTGAATGGATTCGGGATAGTAAGGGAGTTATTGTGGTGCTTACTATCATAGGATAGTTGATACGCCATTGGATAGTGAACTCCATATATGAGTGCTTGATTAAGCCATTGGCATGAACTTTTCCTTGAGAAAACATCCCCTTAGACTTTGGATCTAGGTAGGAAAGGTTGCAGTGTAGTTGGTATGTCGTTGGGTGGAGAGCCAAATTACCTCCTTCAATTTCCAGCCAATTTAACACATTCAAATAATATAAAAGTTGTGCATATTTGAACCACGTGCTCTGATAGCCTTGATATTAATGGTTATTAATATGATCTTTGCATATTCATGATTGAATGCCTATAGTTCGTTGTCATACTCATTAGTATCAACCTTGTATGCTTATGGTTATAATGAATGGTTGCACTATATAGTCTATTGCCATATCCTTGATTTGCAAAATATTTTATTTGGTATGAGTTGAAATAATGTACTTAAATTGTGTTGGCATATACTAAATCCACGAAAAAGGTGCTAGAATACGAGTTTATACAACATCATGGTGTTGTTGTCACAGATGGTTATAATAGTTGAAATATTTTGAGACTGCACTATTAGAAATAAAGATTATGGATTTCATGGAATGGTATCTTATAGATCACATGATTGATGGATTCAACTCTTGTTGTAGAAGTTTAACCAGTCTGCTCTAAGCAATAGAGTTGGATCGTCATATATTTTCATCAAATACTGTTTATTCTGTGTAGATTGGCCATGGGGGCTATGATCTTTTGGTTTGGTATATTTTGGGCCTTACTAGTTCCCAATTTTGTTTTCGTCATGACCTGATACTTTGAGGTTCAAGTTTCAGGGCATGATCCATATTTACTAAGAATTTTGATGTTTGGGACATTGCTCTTTGCCTTATAAATTTCTTCATATTCCATGTTCCTTAGCACACCAATAGAATCTAGAAGTTTAAGGGTTCGATATTGATAGGAGGGAGTCTATGTTGTAATAGCTCGTATTTCTCGAGCCCTAAATTTCTTTCTAAGTGTAAATCACATCTAAGGTGTTACCCCTTGTGGAGGCCCAAAATTCTTTAGGGCCAGACTTCTTCTAAGTGGAAATCACATTAGGGTGTCATCTCTTGTGGAGATTCGAATATCTCCAAGGCCATATTTCTCTTCCAAGTGATGTCCACATCTAGGATCTAGAGATTTGAGGTTGATAAAAAGCACATTCTATTCAATAGCCTGGATACGTTTTAAACGAGATATAATTCTCAATTGTTGGAGAGTTAGTCCACCAGCATAACCTTGAGCACTGAAACATTATCACTGGGCCTTCAGACCTTGAACCTTGATCATTTATAGTTATGGTAAGCTTATGAGGAAGGTTTGATGTTGACGGGAAAATGGTTGAGAACATGAAGATGTGTGTGGAACCCCAAGTGCTAAAACCTTGTCATTGATTGTCAGGTATTGGTTGTTGGCGCTTCTATAGAGGGAGATGACAAGGAAACCCTAAAGCTGAGATTTTAAGATGACATGGGCTAGTGAGCTCCACCTCAAGTATTTAATAAATGGAATTGACACCATAGACCTTGAAACTCGAATCTCAACAATTTTAATATAGGGATATGAGGATAAAACCTTAATGTTGATACCTTGAGATGATGTGGTAGGTGACATGGTGATGGTGTGGTAATTGCATGGAAAGTGGTATCATCTTAGTCGTTTCACCCCACCATTGAAGTGCATTAGAACTCTTTTCAGCAAGCGCAAAATCACTCTGATTGACCCATAATTACGTAAGGTGGTATTGCCCTTTCGCCCTTGCAGTGATTTTTAAACCCTATGCATGTTAACTCGAAAAAAACCATGGTTAGATGAGATCGATAGTCAATACCACTGAGGGTGGGCCCTCGTAATTGACATTTAATGAGCGAGTGGAGGCGCAGGGGGGGTGCATGGTTGGAATTGGAATAAAACCACCCATCGCTAATAGACAATTGAGATTAATTACAGCCCCCCCCCCCCCCCCCCCCCACCTCACCAAAAATTCAAACCCACCATCAGGGGGTGGGTCTGTGATACTATTGTTGTTTGGGTTGGTTTCATGCCCAACACAACACATCATAGGGTAGGTGACTCAATGGACGAGTGAACAACCACGGTAGTGCCATAGGGGCTAGGCAAGGGCCATGTGGGTCCATGTGGAGATCCCTAGACTAATATGGGCACTTCTTATTGGAAAATTTATAACAAGTATAGATTTTGGTCTAGGAACCATATCGAGACAAAATTTATATCATCAAGAATCTATCGACGAGCTGAATTTGATGGTGGTATCATATATTAATTTTAGAAGCTTTGAGAAAATGAGGTCATATGACCCCACTTTCATAGCAAACTTGGGAGGTTAGGTTAATGCAAGTAGGTAACACATCCCACAACTAAGGTAAGCCAAGGAGATGGGAGGGAGTGTTACAAAGTGGTATCAAAGCCTAGGTTCAATACTAGACCTAAAGAAACTCACACACAAAAGCACAAGATTTAATATGACTATTTAATCATTGTAGATACTGATTTTTTTTACTTGTAGTTGATGTGGTTGCTAAACTTTATAAAATTTTGATATGTATGTTTTCTCTAACATGTATAAGTGATAAGGGTTTTGATTTTTTGAACAACTTTATATCAACATGCTTAGTGTTGACATGAAAAGAGTAATAATTACTATGTTCGTGTTAAGATTTAACTTAAGGGGTGGCAGGAGAGAGAGGGATTTTAATTAATCCTGATGGAATAATAGAGGTAAAATTTTCATGGGGCCTAGGAAGGAAACCCAACAACCAAGCAGAGATGTATGGGATTTTGCAAGGTTTATGCATTGCTAAAGACAAAGGGGTGGAATATATTATTATCTTAGGAGATCCATTGCTTACAATCTAGTATCTCAATAGTGAGAACAATATGAAAGATAACTCCCTTCTTTTAGTGTTTTAGAGAATTAGAATTTTGGTTGCATTCTTTCATTCTAAGAGGTTCTATCATATACTTAGAATCAACAATGTGGAATTTGATCTGCAAGTGAATAAGGCCTGCTCTCTGGAAGAGGCTAAGTTAGAAATTAATGACTATAATAAACTATGTCCAATCCCCTAATTTCCATATGGACCCAAGAGTTTGGTTACACACTAGGATCCTCCCTCATTTGATTATGGACATCATAAAAAAACATTCTAAATCCATATCCCCTCCCTTATATCCCCTCCACCGTATGTTGCATCGCCCTTTATAATATCTGTTATCATTTTAAAGGTACTACGGTTTGGTTCTATGTTAGTAACTTTTCCTTCCATGACGTGTCATATAATGTGTGCCACTGCCATGCAATGGAATTTTTATTCATCTTGCATGCTTGGATTTGCTACATTTAGCTACCCTGGCCTTAGAAATGACTTCCTTTCATAATAATGATGGCTCACTTAGGAAGTTGTGCTGGGAAATTTAATGAATTTATTATGAGAATCATGTGGATTGACAAGGGAAGGAGTGTTAAATCTAGATTTCACCTTGCTCCATCTCCATTCATTATTGTGTTTGCTCCTCCAATTGCTTCATCTCATCAGTGGTCTTTGAATTTGGTTTTGGTTAGGTATTTGGATTCAATTATGGTGTTAAGGCAGCCAAACTTCTAGCAACTCTGCAAAGAGTTTTGCTTCAGGTATCAATTTATTTTCCTTTGTGTGGCGAGTTTGTGGGTTAGGCACTCCAGTTCGTGGGAATTATGGAGGTCAAGCCTCTCTAGTTCAGAGGCCACCCCGATAAAGCCTGGGCTCCCTTTCTCTGTCATCCTTAATCTAGTTTGAGCTCTAATTACATAAAGCATTGTTGTATAGAGTGCTCATTGATGTCAATATGATGTCCAACATGATTGATTCAACACTATCATGGGAGAAGCCCTAGCTTATCCAAGCCATGAAAACTTAAGGGTCGTCATAAAAAAACATTCTTATGGAAAGGAATAATTATTATTCTTGAAATTCGAGGCAATACCCTTAAAATACTTTATACCAGCCTGTAGAGGGATTCAATCCCTTTCCATTGAGTATTCACATACTGTTAGTTCCTTGTCGTTCAAGAGAATTTGATTTTTTGAAGTCATAAAATTAATTCATGAACCCTACAACAAGTCAACCTTCCTACACATAGGTCAACTCTCCCTTTGTCATGACAATTTAGACTTAAGGAATAAGTATAAATACAAACCCAAGGTAGTTCAGTTATGGCATCAACTCAGTGAAGATCAAGAAGAAGAGCAATGAAGAAGGAAGATAGTTCACAACTCGTGAACTAGAAGGGCTAAGAAGGACACCTCTTGGTGAAAATTTGTGTTTTTTTTAGTTCTATGGTAACTCTTGTTTGGAGATGTCTTTTTGGAGACATCAATAACCTCAGACCTCAAGAGAAACAACAATCTTAGAACTATGATACTAATATAGCTTGGACTTGTGGGAAGAATCTCAGTTTTGACATGTTACAAGCACAATCTTTAGACTTGTTACAACCATATTCCTTGGACCTATTGCAAGCATTATCATTAGACATGTGGTAACCACGAACACATAGCTCAGATATGTGGGATAAGTCTCAAAGAGCTTGGACCATTACACTTCAGACCTGTGTTGGACTTAATTTGTAGACTTTGTGGCATTTGGACACATCATATTTTTGGAGCAGCATACCAAAAAAATTGGGCTTGGATCTCAGAAGCGTTGTGCAAAGCAGGCCTCAAAGCAATAGACCTATGGCACTACAATGATTCTAGTCTTTTCTTGTGAGTATAATTAGACCAAGTTGAAGCACAATCTTGGAGTTACTTTGTAGTGTTTAAGATATACCTTGAAGTCCTTATGGAAGTTGTAGACCTTAGTTGAAAGTTTAATGCAAGTTTTTAAACATTTCCTTTTGATAAAAATATCTTGGAGTATTTTTGGACATCAAGGTTACCTTTGGAGAATTTTAAGACTTGGTTGGAGAGTACCTTGAAGACTCGTTCAAAGAGGACCAACAATGTTTGAAGACTTGTTTCGACGAGATCTTGAATATGTGTTTGAGAGGGCCAGCTGTGTTAAAACACCATAAAAGGCAATATTGAAGAAACCATCTTGAAGACAGTGTGAAGATTGGTTAACTGATGAGAAAACAATATAGGAGACACTTCCATAGAGCTAGGTTGAAGTCAGATTTGAAGACATCATTAAGGATATATTGAAGACCCTTTGGAACTATGATTAAGGACATATTGAAGCTACTTTATAACTATAATTGAGGACATATTGAAGACCCTTGGAACTGATATTGAAAGACCTATTGAAGACATCCTATAAGCCTTATTATGGAGCATCGTTTGAGGATAATTTTCAAGTCTTGTTGAAGAATCTCTTGGAAGAGTTGAAGTATATTAAGAGGATTGCATCCCTAGAGGATTGGATTCCTCACACAAGATTGGAGCCTTGTGAAAAACTATGTTGGAGCATGAATTGTTGAGAGGATTGGAGTCCTCAAGAAGTCTAAGTTGGAGCTTGGTGTAGTACATGTTGGACCCTAGTTGATTTGAATATTGGAGTCTTCATCTAGGTTTGGAGACCTAAAGTATCATTGTTTTTTATTTGTTGTAAATAGGATTAGATTCCTCATCATTATACATTATTTGTTCTGGTTTATTAAGTGATCTTAACTAGCATAAAATAACAAATGTAAAAAGAAACACTGATCCCCCCCCCCAGTATTTCCAACAATTGGTATCAAATCCAGTGCCTTCAATCTCAGCGTCACAACTAAAAGGTAGATCCTTAGAACACAGATAGGGTAATTAAGGAAGATGGCCTACAAACCCTGTTTGTTTTATGGAACATATTATGTATCATGGAGCAGTAGAATGGAGTTCTATTTGATGGCTCAAAGAGCAGAAGTTTGGGAATTAGTGGTTACCGAAAACTCTGTGGATTTGAACAAATTGCCCTTAATTCTTTCCCTTTCACCCCTGAAGAATGGAAAAGATATGTAGACGACATATTCGCTAAATAGAGCTGTGGTATGGATAAACTTAATGAGTTCTTAACTCACATCAACAACCTCTATACGTACATTAAATTCACAATCGAAATTGAAAAGGACAACCAACTCCCTTTCTTAGACGTCCTCCTCACCAAGAAAAATGGGAAACTGAGCCACAAAGTTTTCAGCAAGCGGACTCACACGGACAAATATCTACACTCAAATTCCCACCACCATCCAAAACAAAAAGTAGGTGTCATTAAACCCTAGATACTAGAGCATCTAGAATCTATGACCCCTAAGGAAGAACTTAACCACCTCTTCAAAGTATTTAAAAATAATGGTTATCAAGAAAACATAATCCAAAAAACTATTAAAAATTCCACAAACAAAACTCGAAAAAGAAATCCTCCAGAAAACCCTAAAATCTTCTTACCCTATATAAAAGGAACCACCGACAAAATTGTTGAAATTCTCACCAAGCATAACATCATGGTTGCATTTACTCCCCCTAACACCATAAAAAACATGCTTGATTCTGCCAAAGATTCAATTGACCCAAAAAATCTCAAAGGAGTTTACTCTATCCCATGTTCATGTGGAAAGGCATATATAGGTGAAACAGGGAGATTAGTAGGGATAAGGCTAAAAGAACACATAAATGACATTGTAAAGAATAGGTCAGAAAAATCAACCTTGGCAAAGCATGCATATTCCTCCTCACACTACATTTGCATGGAACATGCTAAATTAATTCACAAAGAAGACCATTATCTAAAAAGAAGGGTGAAAGAAGTCATTGAAATAGAGAAATCATCAAACAACATGTACATAGATGATGGTCTTAAACTAAGTAGTTTATGGAAACCCTTACTGAGAATTAAATAAAATATAATTAGCTATTTTAAAACATCCATATATAAATATTAATATTGTCCTATTCTTAAACAGGACCCTATCCTTTCCTAGTTCACTCCTCCTACCTAAAAATAAACTACATAAATAAACCAACATAATACACTAAAAATAAAATTAACATACATAACCTACATTAAACATTAACAAATAACCCATAATGTTTTTTAAACTAAACATCAAGCATCAATCATTTAAATAATTAAGAAATAAGCCTTTCTTATATAAATATTAATTCTATCCTAATCTGAAGCAAGATTTTTTTCTACCAAAAAAAAAAACTTCAAATTCATCATTAAACAACACACATATTATAATATTAAGAATATACAAAACCCTTACATTTAATTCTGATTAATAAATTAGAAAATTAAACAGACTTAATATAAGCATTAAAATTAAGCAATTAAACAAATAAAAAGCCGCCATTTATATTCTTATCATTAAACCATCAACTATCAACTATTAATCGCTCCATGCATCCACGCTCTCTCTTCTCAAACTTGCAGTTGACAGCCCTGATGATGGACTCACCTAGTTAGTCTGAAACGTTGGTTTCAAAACAATAACAAGTTCTTCCATAATTTTTGAAAAAAGGAAGTCACCTCCCTAAAATCTCAGGTAAAGGAATCAAAGAAATAGATACAAGCAACTAAAGATAAGAATTCAAAGAAATAATTGGTCCTCCTAAATGACAAGTTGATGAAGTTGAAAAGGAAATAAAAACCATGGCATGCCAACTAAAAGAAAAATATGAAGAGATTCACAGATTTAAAACAAATGCCATCTCTCTTAAAGTCCAAGCATGCGAAGCAATAAGGATAAAGGAAGAAATGGAGGGTCAATTGTCAAAGAAAGATGAAGATTGTGAGAAGATGAAAGAAGAGATTGTTTCTTTAGGGAAACAAGTTGATCAACTAAGCAAGAACTTGAAGAGTTCTCAAGCCTTGGATGCCATCCTCAACCATTAGAGGTTTCCAGTTAATAAATTTGGTCTTGGATATATAGGTGAGCCTTCTAGCCAAAGTAACCCCACCTCAAGAAAGGGTTAAAGAAAGAAGGCGAGAGTACACCAACAATAATTCTAAAAGCAAGCCTTACAGTCTTATTGAAGTTGAAAGGGATTTCCTATTTGTTAGCAAATGCTACCCAAGGCTATATGTATCTCGAGAGTTTTCCAAGCTTGTTGTGAACTGGTTAAAAGAAAAACTTGATATTTCATTAAAAACCATTGTCAGCTTTGAGTATGATTTTGTAGTAAACGATGACTGTGTTCTAAAGGAATCTTCATCAAAGTCATTTGACAAAGCAACGGGAGGCATGAAAAAATCACATTTGTTTCTATCTAGAATAAGCTACTTGATATGTATTTGATGCCAATTGCAGAAAGGAAATGACTTCTAGTTTCTGCCAGAGACTAGGATTGCACGATCTGGGCACAAGGGCTAGATAACTTTCTCAGGCTAGTTTGTGTACTCCTCAAGTAGTTTTTGAAGAATTTTTTCCAGAGATTGTAAAGGCTCCTTTTGAGGCATTTCCCCCTATATTATCTCATGTGATTTTGGACATATAAGAGGTGTTATATGGAGGCAATATGATAGTTCTTTTGGATCATCCTTGAGTGAGGATAACAATGTGGCTTTGTCTAATGAAGCACTTTGATGTGAAGTTTTTTGAATAATAAAGTGTTGAGTGGTCCTAGTTCTGGATTATTGGACATGACTACTCATACTACTACCATAGGAGCCTACAAAAATGATGGTGAATAAAATATGAAGGATAAGAGTAGTATCATTTTTATTGAAGGTGTTGTTGTCCTCAATCTCAATACCATGGGTCAACTTAAAACCATGTGTGCCAAGAGAAAAACAAAAATAATAAATAAATTGTAAAACATATCAAGGAAGTGACGGTAAGAATGTAAGGGGGGTAGTATGAGAAACTAATGAAAGAGAAACATGAGAGGTTGAGCATGATTTAGTCAAAGAAGGAGTAGCACAAGTTTAGGGGGAGTAGTTCTCGGTAGCAGATCATATGGAGAAGTTGTTGACAAGAAAGAGCAAGCATGATGACAAGAGAAGCAACATAATGATAGGGGGAGTAGCACAATGACAGGGGGAGTGCCATATGAGGAAAATTCCATTAATTTCAAAGAGGGAGAGAATACTGAAAGGGGAAGACTATTGTCATCAATGACAAGGGGGGGGGGGGGGAGATTGTTGTATAAAGTTGCCATTGATGTCAATATGATGTCCAACATGATTAATGCAACCCTAGCATGGGAGAAGCCCTAAATGAAGAAACCCTAGCTTGTCCAAGCCATGAAAACTTAAGGGTTTTCATAAAATACATTCTTATGGAAAGGAGAAATTATTATTCTTAACATTAGAGGCAATTCACATGCCATCTAATTCCTTGTCGTTGAGGAGAATTTAAATTTTTAAGTCATAAAAATAATTCATGATCCCTATAACAAGTCGACCTCCCTACACACAGGTCAACTCTCCCATTGTCATGATGGTTCATACTTAAGGAATAATAAGTATAAAAACAAACCCATAACAGTTCGGTTATGGCATCAACTTGGTGAAGATAAAGAAGAATAACAGTGAAGAAGGAAGATAATTCACAACGCGTGAACTACAAGGGCTAAGAAGGACACATCTTGGTGAAAACTTTTGTATTCTTTTTTCTATTTAGTGTTATGTGGTAATTCTTGTTTTGATACGTGTTTGTGGAGACATCAGTACCCTTGGACTTGAAGAGAAGCAACAATCTCGAAAATGTGATACTAATATAGCTTGGGACTATGGGAATAATCTCAATTCGAACTTGTTACAAGTAAAATATTTAGACCTATTGCAACCATAATCCTTAGACCTGATGCAAGAATTATCATTATACCTATGGTAACCATGAACACATAGCTCAAATTTGTGGGAGAAGTCTCAAAGATCTTGGACCAGTACAGTTCGGACATGTGTTGGATTTACGTTGCAAACTTCATGACATCTAGACAAAGGAGATTTTTGGAGTAGCAAACCTAGAAATTTGGGCTTAGATCTCAAAAAATTTGTGCAGAGCAGACCTCAAAGCAGCAGACCTGCCACACTATAGTGCTTCTAGTCTCTTCTTGTGAGCATAACTAGATTGAGTTGAAGTTTAGTCTTGGAGTTACTTTGCAATGTTTAAGATATAACTTGAAGTCCTTTTGGAAGTTGCAGACCTTAATTGAAATTTTAAAACAAGTGTTTAAGTATTTATTTTTCTAGAAACATCTCTTGGTGTATTTTTGGACCTAAAGGTTATCTTTATAACATTTGAAGACTTGGTTGGAGAGTAACCTGAATACTTGTTCAAAGAGGACCAATAATGTTTGAAGACTTATTTGCAGAGGCTCTTGAAGACATTTTTGAAAGGACCATTTATGTTAAAACACCATCAAAGGCAACCTTGAAGCAACCATTTTAAAGACATGTTTGAGAGGACCAATTATGTTAAAACACCATCAAAGGCAACCTTGAAGCAACCATTTGTAATACAATGTGAAGATTGGTTAGTTGATGATAAAACAATCTTGGAGACACTCCCATAGAGTTAGGTTGAAGCTGAATTTGAAGACATCATTAAGGATACATTGAAGACCCTTTGGATCTATGATTGAGGACATATTGAAGACCCTTTGGAACTATGACTGAGGACATATTGAAGACCCTTTGGAGCTGATATTGAAAGATCTATTGGACATCTTTGAAGACATCTTAGAAGCCTTGTTAAAACTACATTGGAGCCTTGTTAAAACTAGGCTGGAGCCTGAATTGTTGAGAGGATTGGAGCCCTCAAGAAGACCAAGTTAGAGCTTGGTGTAGTACAACTTAGAGCCTAGTTGTTTTGAAGATTGGAGTCTTCATCTAGGGTTGGAGCTCTGAAGTATTATTGTATTTGATTTGTTGTAAATAGGATTAGATTCCTCGTCATTATTATTAACGAAATTATTATTTTGTTGTAAATTTTTTGTTCTAATTTATTAAGTGATCTTATTGATTCACCCTCCTCTCAGTGTTTCCAACAGGTATCTCTTTGTTTCTCATTTTCAATTTGGTTCTCTACATTTAATTTGGCTTGAATGGTAAATCAAGGGTTATAGGCTCTTCTCTCGATGCTCTAGGTTTCAATTAGAATATATTAAGGTGGTTTAAGGTTATGTTGGTTGTCAACCCAACAAACCTATGGTCTTAATTCCATGACGCTTTGTGCATGTCTTTGGTTAATTGGTGGCGGTGAAATTCCTTGATTCCTACCCCAAAGCCGACCTTAGTCTCCTCCGCAGAACCGTCTGAAATTTTACATGGTTATTGCAATCTCATTTGGGCTCGGGTCTCATTCAAATTAATTTCAAAGAAGGTGGAATTGGAGTCCCCCCGTTTTCAATTTCTTCTAGCTGGCCCAAAATTCATCGTGGGGAGCCTTGGGTCGCTCCTTTTTGGTATATGCCTACATCAAAGTTTTGCTCAACATTCTCTCATGAATTATTATTTTAAATCTTAGACATCCTCAACAACAAGTCCCTACTCTCATTCTTTGTCTGCTCATGAATCTCTTCATAGGGCAGATTATGATTTTCAAGTCAAATTTTGCCAAATGTATCACACTTAGGTGGAACACAATTATAAGTTATTGACGCTCCAATATCAAATTTCACACTTGACAAATAAACTAGATGCGCTCCGAAATACAATTATGGATCTCATACTTAATTGAGAGGCACCCATAGGACCCAACGAGCACCAAGAGAACTCAAGCAAGTGGGATATTGATCTCAATAGGCCAGCAACGGAAAATGATTAAATTTCATGATTGTAACTATATGTGTGCATTTTGTCCCTTTTTATAGTTTGCAAATATGATGTAATCAGGTTAGTTTTTTGGGATCTTTCTATGTAATGGGTCTATGATCTCCCTAATATTTGGTTAGTTCAGAAAATTGACGATGTAACCCCCGTGTATTCGCTGCAACCAAGCACAAACTTAATATCAAAATACTCATTTTTATGTAAAAAATAATTAACTAAAAATTGTGTGTGTGTGTGTCATCACATAAGAAGAGATATTTTCCAATGAAAAATAGAGGAATGAGAAGCGGAATGGTATAGTATAGCACAAACATGTCCCATCATAATTAGAAAGTGGACTCGTTTGGGAAGAGGTCAGAGGAAAATTCCCCTTATTGGATGGTTACTCTTAAGAGCTTGAGTGTTGAATTGAGAAGTTGCAAGGCAAACAATGAAAATATTGTCAAAGCTTAAGAAAGGAAAGAAAAGGTGAATGCAGTGATTTTGCAGAGCTTATCAAATCTACAAAGACAAAAGAAACATGATCTTGATTCCAGCTATCTAGGCAACCACAAATCCGAGAAAATCCCGTCAAATATTTAGAAATAGGGATTGGAAACCAGGCGGGAAAAAGGCAGCAAGTCAAGGAGAAAGCATAAGAAAGCAAGTGAAGACATAGTGAGAGGAGAAACCCCACTCAACACTCTAGAAAGAGAGTTAAGTAGCCATGACTAGTTGTCTTGTGCTACAACCAAGATCCACCACTAATAGAGGAGAAGTGAGAAGAACTTAATGCCATAAGAGTTCAAGAAAGAAAAGCCCCCTACCTTTGACGAAGAAATAAAGAATACTAAAGAGGCTGAAGCATGGTTATTGAGAGTGAAGAAATACTTTAGAGTCCATGACTACTTTGAAAACATGAAGATCGTAGTGGCCATTATCAACTTGAAGGGAAAAGTTGGTCTATGGTGGGAATATTTGAGAAATGTCAAGGACGTTAGAGAGAAGGAACCATCATGGAGAAAATTTGAAAAATAATTCCATGAGGAGTACCTATTTGAGAGGTATTATGATAACAAAACTAAGGATTTATATGAACATAAGCTAGGGAATTTCACTTTGGATGCTTATGGTAGCATATTTTTGGAGTTATTGAGGTATGTGCCATATATTAAGGATGAGAAGGTAAAGATTCAGAGGGAGAAATATCAAGTTCAGCACTCATGTTAAGGGTGAATTCTAACGAAATTTCCCTAGAGTCAATAGAGTTTGAACTATAAAAGTAGCATGAGAAGAGGTGAAGGAACCCAAGAGAAAGCCATTACAACATTGGGGATGTGGAGAGAACCAAATCATAAAGGATTGTGCTCACCACTAGCAGAACAATAAGAGGTTGTACAATGTACAAGAGGTAGCAATGGTGAATGATGTGGCTCAATGTGCCTCAAATTTATGCAATATTTTACAATAGGAAAGCAAATCGCCAAGCTTTAGTAATCAAAATGGAAGGTATGGTCGTCATCCAACCTGTTTCAATTTTAATTTATCTAGGTTCTAGTTTCGGTTATATTAGCCCAAAAATTGCATAAACTTGTGCCTTGCAAAAGAAAGCACATGCCAAGTCATGGTTGGTCCAACTAACCATAAGAGCTAATAAGAGAGTGATGAAATTAGTGGAATCGTGCCCCCTGGAGCTAGGAAACATGCCCATAAAAACCACCATTAATATGTTACCATTAGGTTTGTATGATGTGCTAATAGGCATGGATTGGTTGGCAATCGACCAAAATAAGGTGGATTGCTATAATAAGTCATCAAAATTCCTCAACGATGAAGGAAAAGAAAGAACACTTCAAGGAATTTGAAAACTGATATTTGTAAGCTAGATCTCAGTGCTACAAGTAAAGAAGTGCAACCTAAATGGGTGTACCCTGTTCATGATCCAAGTAACAAATGTGACAAAGGGCAAAAAAATCAAAATCGAATATTGCCTTGTCTTAAAGTAATACAATGATTCATTTCTAGAAGAAATACTAGGATTGCCACCCAGGAGAGAAATCAACTTCTCCATTGATTTGATTTTTGGTTCAATGCTAGTTTCTAAGGCCCCATATTGCATGATAAATCTAGATCCATTAGAATTAAAGTAATTGAAAGAAATGTTGGATAAGGGTTATATCAGACCTAGTGTGTCACCCTAGGAAGCCCCAACATTGTTTGTAAAGAAGAAAGATGGCACACTTTGATTGTGTATTTCTAACCCATAACTGAATAAATCTATAGTGAAGAAAAGTAATCCACTGCCAAAAACTAACAACTTATTTGACGAGCTAAGAGGGGTCATAATATTTTCCAAAATAGATTTAAGGTCTAGATATCATCAAGTCAGAACTAAAGATGAATATATTCATATCACAATGTTCAAGATAAGATACAGGCACTACAAGTTTGTGGTGGTACCATTTGGGCTAAAAAATGCCCCCCACCACATTTATGTGCCTAATGAATACTGTACTCAATTAGTATTTCAACAAATTTGTGCTAGTATTTGCGAATGATATCTTGGTTTACTAAAAAACCAAAGAAGAACATGAAGAGCACTTAAAGGCAGTATTGTAGTTGTCGAGGGAACAAAGATTGTATGAAAACTAATTAAATGTGATTTCTTTAAACATAAAGTCCAATATTTGGGACATGTAATCTCAAAGGAATGTGTAGTCGTGGATATTGAAAAGATTAAGGCCATAATGGAGTGGCCTACTCCCAAAAATGTCATGGAGGTTAGATCCTTCATGGGATTGGTCGAATATTACTAGTAGTTCATTAGATATTTTTCAAATATTGGGCATCCAACATAGCCTTACAAAGGAAAGGAGTCAAATTTCAATGGACATCAGCGTGTGAAACTAGTTTTGAACAACTCAAGAAACTACTCACACTTGCACTTATTTTGAGGATAACAGACCCCAAAAAGGACTTCTTGGACTACATAGATGTCTGTAAGGAAGGACTAGGTGGAGTCCTTATGCAAGAAGAACATGTAGTCTATTATGAATCAAGAAAATTAACTGAGCATGAAAAGAACTATGCCGCCCATGACTGTGAACTAGCAGCAATTATACATGCACTAAAGATGTGGAGGCACTACTTACTTGGGAGGAAGTTTGTATTGATATTAGATCATGGAGGGTTGAGATACTTATTTGATTAGCCCAAACTAATTGCAAGACAAACTAGATGGTTAGCTCTCATCAATGAGTTTGATTTTGAGATCAAGCATATTAACATTAAGGAGGACAAAGTGGCAGATGCACTTAGTTGAAGTTTCCAAGTGGCTCGCTTGCCATCCATGAGCACTTGTGAAGTTGACATCAAAGAAAGGATAAAATAGGCATTGATACATGATAAACATTTCCAACATGTGAATAAATGCTTATAGCAAGAACCAAATGGAATAATTAGCAAGGATTACAAACTCATTGATGATGGTATGTTGTTGTTTAAAGATAGACGGTATGTACATTGTGTGGCAGAATTGAGAAATCTCATAGTGTACAAATTTCATAAAAGACCTTACTCTAGTCATCCTAGTTATCATAAAATGATGACAACCATAAAGAAAACATATTATTGGCTAAAAATGAAGAAGGGAATTGTTGAGTACATTGCCATATGCTTGGAATTCCAACTAGTCAAAGTAAATGTAGGAATCCTATGGGATTGTTACAACCAATACCAATTCTTAAGTGGAAGTAGTAAGTCATATCTATAGACTTCATTACAGAATTGTGAAGGACACCCAAACAACATGATGTCATTATGGTGGTAGTGGAAAAATTGAGGAAAGCAACTCAGTTTATAGTTGTTAAGTCCACCCACAAGGCTATTGATATAACTCATTTTTTATGAAGGAAATATTTAGATTGCATGGCATACCCAATAATATCATCTTAGATTAGGATTCCAAGTTTACTTCCAATTTTGGAAGACATTGTTTGCTGGTTTTGGAGCCCAACTAACTTTATTACAAGGATAGATGGCCAAACTGAAAGGGTGAACATAATTTTAGAGGACATGTTGAGGATCTATGTCATGCATCATCCAAAGAGGTGAGAATAGTTCTTACCTTTGGTTTAATTCACACACAACAATGGGAACTAAGAGTCACTGGAGGTGAGCCCTTTCAAGGCATTGTATGGTGGAAAATGCAATACTCCCATTAGTTGGGATGATCCAGTGAACAAAGTGATTCTTGGACCTGACATGCTAAAAGAAATGGATTAGGAAGTAATTAATACCAGGTTTAAATTGAAAGTAGCCCAAGATAGGCAAAAGAACTATGTAGACCAACAGAGATGGCACAAATAATTCCAAGTGGGAGAGCATGTATATCTCTGCATTAAACCAAGGAAGAGCTCACTTGAAGTGGGGAATTGTACTATGTTGGCACCTAGATTTTGTGGACCATGTCATATTTTTTAAAGAGTGGGACTAGTATCTTATAGATTGGTCTTACCACCTATAATGAAAGCACGTGATGTTTTTCACATATACTTGCTTAAGACGTATGTATGTGACACTAGTCATGTGGTTGATGAGTCTGTGATACAGATGGAACTTGAGGGAGAATTATAAAAAAAAACGTTGTGCATCTTGGACTGGAGACAAACCACACTTCAGAATCAAGTAATAGAGCAGATCGAGGTGCAATGGAAGCACTTTGGATTAGATGAAGCAACCTACGAATATGCACAACAAATGAAGGTACTTTACCCATTTTTTGTTTAATGAATAAGCATATGGAAGAGTTGTGATTATAAAGCTTAGTTTTTGTGTTTTCATATGTTTTATATACTAAACATGGAGGACGATGTTCCTTTAATGGGGCGGGGTTTATAACAACCCCACTATTACCTGATTTTTTTAAATTAAGAATTATGATTAAGCCACCATCGTGGAGGCACGACTAGTTAAAACAATTGAATCTCAAACTTATAAAATTTAATGTAATTTTGAATATTGGATCAGAGGAATGGACGACGTAGATCCATTGTCTAAGGGAGGAGGAAAGCTCACTTGTTTGATAAGCCATGTTACAACCTAAGAGTTATTGCTGAAGTCAATTATGACCCAATCAAACAACCACTACTTAATAGAATTTATGAGATTGGACTAGAGCGGTGAAAGACAAAGGGTGATGCCCATTCCTCTTGAAGATTGAGGAGAGACTGGGGAGATGACTATTTAGAAAGAGAAGAGTTCGCCAAAACATAGGAGACTATGATTTCCTACAAACGAAGAGACACATAGGAAGGATAGATATTTGCAACAAGAAAGGGAGAGGGGTTTTGGATTTTCTCCTTATGTTTTCTTCTTTGGTTGGTTGTGAGCCTTAAATGCAAAAGGCTAGTAGGAATAATTTGGATCTGAGGATCACGACAAAAGGAAGTTGAAGTAATCGTGGTACAAATTATCGAGCCCTATGCTCTATTAATTTTGGGTGTTATTCCCTATGTTTTTGTTTGAGGCCACTAGACCATGTGTCCATGCCTGAGTGGTCAGCGGGAGGCTTATTAGATGACTAGATCACTATGGTGCTTGTTGTATAACTAATAAACCACCTAAACAGGGAAATCTAAGTCACTTTAGTGCTTTCTAGAGTGCTAATAAACCACCTGAACGATAGACTATAGACCCCTATGGTGCTTTCTATGAAAAGGAAACTAATAAACCACCTAGATAGTGGATTCAATCACATGGATTGAGCAATACCCCATCTGGATGCTAGGCGAAGGCTTGTGAATGGACTTAGGAGAGTAAGTGATTTACTATGGTGCTTACTATCAAAGGATAATTGATAAACCACTTGGATAGTGAAATCCATATCTAAGTGCCTACTTAAACCATTGGCATGGATTTTTAGTTGAGAAAGCATACCCTCAGACTTTGGATTCGACTTAAGCGTGGTTAGTTACAAGAAAGGTTGCAATGAAGCAGGTCTATGGTTAGGTGGAGATTCGAAGTCCCTGCTTTAGTTTCTATCCAATTTAACACATTTAGATAATATAAAAGTTGTGCATATTTGAACCACAAGTTGTGATAGCCTTGAGATATTAATTGTCGTTAATATAATATTGCATATTTGTTAGGTCCCTATACTACTAGTGTAACCCCTTATTGTTATTAGTACAACCCCCTTATTATATTGTTGTGCCCATGTAGTCCCCATATTGTTATTATTGTGCCCCATGGAAGCCCACTATTGTTATTATTGTGCCCTTACATTATTATTATTACGTTGGCTCTGATTATATTATGACCCATCAAAAAGACCTTTGTCGACGCGTTTCGAACCAACTAGTGTGGTTCATCGTCAGGACAAGTTGAAGACACATATCTGGCTTAGCATGTTTAAATAGACTGACTTAGCAGAGACTCCAACGGCTATATAACGGCTAATTTGGACTCAGGGTCCAGGTCAAAACTAAAATAATAAATTTAAT